>PVKM010002526.1:0-14805 GCA_004027735.1 Carollia perspicillata | reverse complement strand
ATTCCTGCTTTGCAGGTTTCTCATATCTTGTCTGATTGATATGCCATCAGGTAGGATGTCTGTAAGCTGCTCCTCAAAGACAGAAAGGCCATGGGCTCTGTGTTCTCTTTCCTGAATGACAGTAACACTACCAGCCAGGAGGGGGCTGTCACTTCAGACTCCACAGCAAAGTGAGCAGCTGCAGCTGCCGCCTTAGGGAAGAACCAGATGCACCAATACTTTGAATGTGCTTTCAGGTTTGCTAGGAATGTACAGACTTGTCGCAGTTGTTCTGCAGGATTCTGGGGTTTGAAATCTGTCACAAAGCCAGTTCCAATTTGGGTAATAATGTGATCACTCTGAGCATGAGGTGTCATGTACTAAATTTTACTTGAGGATTCACACATCTTTACTAACAAGTTCTGTGAACCCCATGTTATAAATAAGGAAGCGATGCAGCGTGTCTGAGGGTACACGGTGAGTCAGGTCTATAAATGGTGATCCAGAAGCAGCGCTGTCCTGAGATAACTTTCCACCATTTGCGTTTTACTTGGACACATGCTGTCCTTGGGATGGATGGGGGCCATGTATTACCACCTTGGAAGGAATAATTAGGAAGTTGTATCGATTGCTGTAGGAGATTGCTATTTTATTTGACAGAGAGCACTGTTATAATTCAGAGACAAAAACCTTGCCTTTTGTATTACATATGTTTGTCCCTGCTGGTCATCAGCTGTTCAAACAGCACTCGGGGAATGCTCCCATTCTTTTTCTTTGTAAAGAAGGCAGACTTCGAATTCCCCTGATCAGATTCGTTCTTTCTATAGCTGTGTCCCAAGTTGGCTGTTTTTGTCAATTTAGAAAGTGGGAGCATGATATTTTGAGATTATATTACAGAGTTCAAGGTTTTAAAGGACTTCTTTTTGGTTATATTAACCAAGTATCTTAACCTTCTACCTCCAAGCGGTATTTGATACTGTTAGGACTCAGTTAAATTCTTTTATCAGCTAGTAAGGATTTTCATTAAGCAAAATCAAAAGCTGGATAAACAAAAACCTTAATGTGTTGAACTACTACAGGAGATTCTACCTCTAAGGAGCAGGACACGGGCAAGTTGCATAAGCAAGGCTGTTGTTTGCCTTGCTCTCCCAGTACCTCAGGCACCGAGGGCAGGGCCTGGCTTGCACTGGGAACTGCATAATATTTATTGAAGGAAAGCGTGAATGAATGAATAAGCAAATGAATAAACTGCAGGCTTTCAGGAGGAGCTTCTGGTATTATTCCGGGAAGAAGGAAGAATACCGACCGAGCCAACTCTCCTAGCCATTTCTTTTTACCTTACCTGTAATAACAAAATGTGTGTTGCATGCATTAGGGAGGCTAAGATGTGGTCTCTGCCCTCAAGTCCTTTTCATAACAGTTACTGATCCTGATGGCTGGCTCAAGTCTTCAGGCCTTCTAATGACAGAGATGTATCGACATGCCCTGGTAAGTTCCCGAGATTCAAAGAACTTGAACTTTGTGGTTTGTGTCACTGTTTTTTTTTTTTTATTGGGGGGTTTCTTCCATTTTAATTCCTTATATGTACTTGGTGTTCTATTGGTATTTTGGTCAAACTGAATAATACAAATTTGCAGACACTTATGATAATATTTATACTTCGTATAAATAGCTCTTTGATTACTTTCTATAGTGAGGGGTGCTTAGAACATTTGCAGAAGTTCCCTATCACTGAACGTCTTTTACATGGACATTAGACATTTTTTCCTGTGTGCGTATTTATTTTGTGTGTAGAGCCTAAGTGTTTTGTGTCTTTTTCTGACCCTCGGTTTTCTCGTGAGTAAAGTGGGGATGGTATTTACCTTCGGAAGGGTTAGTAATACTGAAGGGAGCACATACGGAAACACTGGAATTGCTGCACATTGTAATCACTCTGCTCAGCTCTGCGAGTTATCAGCGTCGTGTGAAATCCTTGTGCAGGAAAAGTACCAGGGACACTCAGGGGGCAAGACAGCGACTTTACTCTCAAGCAGCAACACTCCTAGCATTGAAATTATGAAATCATAATACAACTGTGTGATGACAAATAATTAAACAAATACATAAATACATAAATAGAGTAAGTGCTTAGGAGTGAAGTGATTAACTTCATCAAGGATACTCCAGGAAGACTTCTTCCTGCGAATTTTGACTCCAGACTTGAAGGGTGGGAGCCAGGCAAAGGAAATTGAAGGGCCGCTTTGATCAGTGGAGACAGATTTGCAAAGCCTTGATACATGCGGTATTTGTGAACCAGGAGTTCCAAGTGGCTGAAAGCTTTGGTGAGGGTTCAGGTGAAGTGGAGGCTGAGGAGTGGTAGTTGAAGAAGTGGGGGCAATTTGTCAAAGACAGATTGTGAAGGAACTTGTGTAGGAAGCTAAGACATTCGATTTAATTTTCTGTGATTGGATCTGCCTTTTAGGAAATCAGCTTGGGAGGTAGTGTGAAGGATAACATAGTGGTTCAAAGGGTGACGTCTGGAGCTAGGCTTTCAGGCTAAAATCTTGCCTCTGCTCTTCATTAGTTAATTACCAGTTTGGGACAAGCTAATCACTCCTGGCTCTGTTTTCCCAGCTATAAAATGAGGATAGTGAAAATTCTCCCCTCCTGAAGTTACTGTGAGGTTTCAGTGGGTTAGGGTCTGATTAGTACAGTGCCTGGCACACATGATGTGTTATAAGTAGGTGTGGTGTGATCACAATGTAGACTTAAGGTGGAGAGTGTGACGAGCCAGGGAGAGCTTTCCGACAGAACAGGTGAGGACGGGGTTGGAGCCTGAGCTTCACTTTAGTGGACTTCAGTGATGCAGGAGGACACCACTGGTCCAACACACAGAGACATCCGAGTAAAACAATGTTCGTTAAAACATTGGTAGGTTTGAAACCATCAGTGAGTTAATGAGAGTTGATTGCGGGGGAGCAATTACTGCTCAACATACTTTTGAGTATCGTTCAATGAAACAGGTTAATTTTGCAAAGAATATCTGCTGAAATTTAACCAGTAATGAATACAGAGACTGTCCTTACTCATTCATGTGTAAAATACTCTGGCCATGTCCATACGTTGATAGCTTTACTTTGAACTTACTCATTTATTAGATTTTCTGTTTTCTAGTACAAAATTGTCATGATGGTACAGAAACCTCTATCTGAAAAATTAGGGTTGGCAATTGTGATGTTTAGGTTAATCAAATTAGCAGAGTCAGCACATATATACAATCAGTTTGTTTACCAATTTATTAAACTGTTTTGAAAGTTGAAACTCTACTGCAAATAATGAATATGCAAATTTTGTGTTTCTGAATATACTTGAGCAATAAAGGGCAGTAGCTAAGAATTTTGGCTTTTGTGGTCAAACTGCTGATCACTAGTTGTGTGGTTTTGAGTCAATCAAGTAGCCTCTCCTGCCTTCAGGGGTAAAAGGGTGACAGTAAGATGACCTCATTCAAAAGATTTCTGATGCATGAATCAACTCCCACTTATGGGATATAACACCTGGGAAACTGCTCAAATCAGTGTCAGGTTTTATTAGAATTTGACAGTGCCTTGCTGCTATTATTATATCATTAACTATTCGGTATATGATAAAGCTTCGATATGGGAATCTAATTAGCAGACTTTTCTGTTTGTGGTTGATATAAAAACTTTAATAATGGAGGACTTGTAAAATTAGAATGGAAGAAAGTTATTTCCACCGGTCTTCTCTGTGTGACAGACACCACATGAGGAACTTCCATGTATATTGTATCACAGTCTGCACAACAGCCTCGCAAGGCGGTGATTATTCCTTTTATTTCAGAATTGAGGTGGGGGAAATCTCATTTCAAGAGCCACACAGATAGTGGCAGGACCATATTTAAGTCCCCCAATCCCTTATTTTTACTTTCTCGTGGAAAATGTGATTAGGCCATACTATTGATTGAACGGAGTTTAACTTTTCTTCCTTTTGATACTTCAGCTAGTTCGACTGGTTGAAGCAGTTCATAACCTAGTCTACTTCTGCTGCTGTGTATGTAACTAGGCTGGAAACCAGCATAGGTGAAATAATGATGGTTTTCATAATTTCTGGTTGATCTCTGTAAATTGCCAATATATAGTTTCAAGGTGTGACTGGAGAAATTGTAGTTGGATCTATAGATGGACAGGTAGATGTAACTACCAGGGAAAATAAAAGCCATTTAGGTTTGACCATAAATAGATAAAAAAACAATTTTTTTTCTGAGATTCACAAAACTAGAGCATTTGTAAAAACCTTAGGAATGTGCCCTTGAACTTGAACAACCAGGAGAAACTAAGCTAAAGGAAGGATGTAACATAAAGGAAAACAAGCCCACACTCCCTAACATTTTTAAACATAAAAAACTGACACATCCTGTTACACTGAGAAGCCTTTGAAAGACTTGTACATATTCTCATGTATGAGTTGACGTGCTGTTCTGGAACATGCATTCAAAGAAAGCATTTCATGTTAAGAAAATGAGTTTATACTGTTTTTAGAAAAATGATAAATTCTTACATATTTAAATCTCTGGATAGAGACTCAATTTTTGCTGTCTTTCTGGATTTATTATATAATTTAGGTAATTTTGGTTCAGAGCTTCCTTATTGAAAATTTGCTAATTTTAGCTCTAAGAAGGCTGGAGTTTTAGTTTAATCTTGGAGCTCCCTCTTCTGGTTACTGGTAGGCATGAGAAATTTTGAACATTAGGAACTGATCCCAAGATTTGCGCCAGAATTTCCTTCCATATTTTCATAATTAAATTTCTGAAATGTGACTGCCAGTCACTAGTTTGTATAGCTTGGGACTGTCCAGTTTACCTGAAATGCAGCATGTGATGACCAGGAAAGATACTTCCTGGAAACACACAATTTTTGTACATACCAGGAGCTTCTAAGGAACTTGTATCTGGGACCAAGATACTTTGCATCTTAGGGGTCAAATGGGAACACTGTAAGGGAAGAAGGAATAAAACTGATGTAACTCAGCACTTATTATATGTCAGGTGAGGTACTAGGTATTTGCCAGTCATCCTCTCAAGGATCCCAGTGCTTGCTGGTTAGCAAAAAGGAAATTGAGGTGCAAAGAGGTTAAGTGACTTTCCCAAGACCATGTAACTGGTAGTACCTGGTATCGAGATCTTCTCAGTTACAAGTCCTGTCTTCTCTCCACTAACACATGGTAAAAGGTAGAGACAAGCAGAAAAAGAGCGACTCATTTACTCAAGCAGTCCTCAATAAGTGAGATCAGGTTTCTGCGTTGTAGAGGGTCTGTTGCTAAAATAAGGTAAATTGTAATTTATAATATTTTAGTGAGCAGGCAGAGTACAAATACTGTTAGATGTGAGACAATCTCTTCATTACCTAGTAATGAGTACTAACAAATTGTGTCCTTCTGATCCCTTTTTTTAAAAGCACACAAAAAACTGTGTTTTTCTAGTCCCTCAGTGGAAGAGGAAAGAAAGAGAAGGGAAGGCTAGAAAGACACTGGTTTTTACCTAGGGTTTATTACATGCTAACTTGTTTTATGTATTTTGTTCTTATTAGTTGTGTCAACAACCCTGTGATGTTAGGCATTGATTTTTAATTATCCTGACAGAATACCCCTACTTCCTGGCTTCCAGACAGTCTTCCCTAACTCCTATTGTCCAGGGGTAATTATCAACAATGTCCCCTTTCACTCTTCAAAATACCGCAGTTTGAACAACATATGTTCTTCTATTATAATTACCCATGCTTTATATTTGGGGAAACAGTGTCCCAGGGAAGCTTAGCACCTTGCCCAAGGCAACCAGCTTATAGGTCGCCAAGCAGGGACTGCGAGACCACCCCGCCTGACTCGTCTTGCTGGGCCGTGGTCCCAATGGTCGCTGCATCTTCCCTATTGCTTCAGGGCCTTCTGGACTCTCCCTTGCCTATCGAGGCACAGGATGTGCTGCTTCTCTTACAGGCTTTAGAGGCTAAGTCCTAACTGTACTTAAACTTTACACATAAAATGTAATTCTATTTGGAGAATGAAACGCAGGTCTTGCAGATGCGACTGCTCGTGATTGCCAGCAGCTTTTATTAACTGCTGCACTGTCGTTGCTTTGTGGAGTGATCACCGTGCAGTGCTTTCCCCAATCACGTCCAAGAGCTCTCATAGGACCGAAAGGCTGCATTGTCTTCATTTAATAGTCTGCCCTTTCCCTGGTCCTCTATCAGATCCAGGTGCTAACATTGTTGAATAATAAATTCACTAATGAGGTCCTGGTAAACCTGTGTCATGGTCAGAGTGGAGAGAATTCTTTGCATTAATACTTCCCACACTGGGATTTCAGATGTGTAGGTGCTTGAACTTCCTCCTCAGGACAGCTGTCCGCGGGGGAGACATGGCCCAACACAGAGTCTTCAGTGGAGGCTGGAGAGTGGGCCAGCGTCTGAATGTGAAATGCGCAGCACTGGCGTCCTTGGGGACAAACCCACCGGCAGGCTGCTTTCGGGGCACACTGGAGTGTGCGCCTAAAGGGAAGCGGGTTCTCACCCTGCTTCAGTTTCTTTTTAGAAAGTGGTGGTAGACATCTCTATCCTTCTAACCTGTAAGGATTAAATCAGGTCGTTTACATGAAAGTGTTTGTGAAGTCTCATACAGTATTATCATAAAATGTGTTCAGTTGGTTAATTTTTCAATTTGTATATTGGTTATTGAATTCCAATCTAGTTTTTGCCTCATTTCGGGTAAACAATTGGAGTGAAATACAAGAACAAAATTGGTTTTACATATTTCTAGCATTTCCCTGATTTCTGCACAGGAATTATCTGTAGTAATGATAACATGATTTGAGTTTTAAGTATTTTATACACATTCTCTAATCTTTATAATAACCTTGAGGGATCATTAATCAGTGGGTCTTCATTTATTGATTTATTTTTGCCTGCCTAGCATATCACCCAGCCTTTTTCTAGAAAGCATTTCTTCCTTAACTTTAACCTAATGGCTTGGGCTGGCATCTACTAGGTCTGGTCCCCAGGCTGTCAGTGAGTCCCGTTGTTTTTAGTTTGAGAGTAGAAAGCTGAACAATCAGCTGCTTTTCGGTAGTGGAGTTGGGTAGTGTGAGCTTGGCTGTGCTCAGGGACAATGTGGAGGAAGCCAGTCTGGGAGTAAAGCCGGCGTAAAAGCAAGTGGAGACTAAATAAGGGGACAGAGAAAGAGTGAGAGGCTCAGATAACTTGATGTTTGAGACTAGTTATCCTGAGGCCCTACCTTTTCAATTACTTGGTTATGTAAGCCAATAAATTTCCCATTTTTACCAAATCAAAGAGGCTGTGGCTACTTGAAACGGACAACCATTGACTAAGGTGCCAATGGTACGTAAGTACCATTTGACAGTTGAGTAATTGAAAGCTCAGAGAGGTTGAGTGTCATGCCCATTTTCTCCCAGCTAGTGAATGACAGAGGATTGGAACCCAGTTAGTTTATTTTGTGGCTCCAGAGCTTGCCTTTTGAACCACTGCGGATCTTTTCCTGATAGTTTGCTTTTCCCTCTTGGCAAGGAGGATGGAACTGGGGATAGAGGAGTTGGCAACTTGCACTTGCACGGACCACCATGGACCCTCTTTCCCTTTAAAAGGAATTACTGAGCAGCAGGAAGGCATTCAGGTGGTGAAAAGGGTGGTGATGTTTTTAGAAGGTGAAGATGGGCTGGATGAAATTTAATCTTTCAGGTGAGAAGTGAAACTTTGATTATAATTTTCAATTGTACCTACACAAATTCTCTTTAATCAGAGGGCCTCCTAATGGTTTTTTTTTTTCTTTCTGGGCCACTCACTCCTGGATTAGCAGTTATTCTTTAATAAATGATTAACTGCTAATTATTAACTGCTAATGAATGACTTTCATTAAAGAAATGGTATACCAGTCCTTAATCTTTTTTTTAAGGTTTGTGTGGTTGGCACAAGATTTCCTGGACCTTGTCAGTGAAGTTTGGAAGTGCATAGATACCACAAAATATTTAACAAGTCAAAATGTAAAAGGTGAAGTAGAGTATTTCCTAATGCCAAGCTTCGGGCATGTTTCTTGGGTCCTTCCTTTTCATATACATACAAAGCACATCCTTAATTAGAAAAAGTGGTGGCAGGTCTAGATATTCAATATCCTCTCCACCTCTGGTTTAGAATTTAGGAGGCAAGGTACTATAATATAGTGATTTTTCAAAAAGCTTTAGGACAAAAAAATAGTTCGGTCAGGCAAAACAAAACAGAAAACCACCAAATGTAAAGAATTTATGACCTGCTTATTTCATGTGGGTTTTATAAAGGCAGAATGATTTAGGAAATATGAAATCTTTGAAGTACTTCAACAATAGAGTAATACTTCTTTCAGCCACCCAGTTAAAGACTGTGGGAGAGACTCTCTCCTTTGTTCTTGCTATTCGTGGTTGGAATTGGACGCGCACTTGTTTAGAGCAGAGGACCAGAGGGGGTCAGCAGCACCGGGAGCAGCATGTGCGAGGGCCTGGTTGGGCAGCGGTGCAAACAGTGCAGTACCATGCACTGTGGCTTGTGTAGTTTCAAATGCCCAGGGAGAATGCCACTCGATGTTTGCCAATTAGTTCTAGTTTATCAATACATATGTAAAATACAGGTGTTTAAACAAAGTTCTTAATGGAAGTAAATCTGCCACAATTGGGATTTTTGAGAAGCTATGCTGTATATCTGGTCTAATTTCTTTTCTCAACCACAATATTTAAATATTTCTGGTGAGCTATAATTGTCAAGTAATCCATCTTGATTTTCTAAATATAGACACCCTTTGAAAAATTATAGGCCAATGGGAATTTTGGAAATTGAATTATAATTTCATGAGGAGTTGGTGAAAGAATCAGTGAAGAATCCTGTAAAGTGACGGTTTGTTGTCCTAATTCTGTTCCCAAGTTATTTTTCTTTCAATTTGGATAGGGGCTTGCTCTAATGTGGGAGTACAAGTCTTAAGCTAAGATATTCACCATCATATCAGAAATAAAGATTATAAGCCTATACAAATTACTGGTTAAAAAGTTTATTTGCCTACAGCATAGTTAGGAGGGAAATTACCATGTTTTGTCTCAGCAATTTGAACTACAGTTTTACGTCTGCTTCAAAGGCGTGGACCAGAGCTTGGCCATCTAATGGAGAGAGACTCTGTTGTCCATATATGGCTACTTAAATTTACATTCATTAGATTAAGTAAAATTAAAAATTTAGCCCCTCGGTCACGCTATTTCATGTGCTCAACAGCTTTTTGGGACAGGTGCTTTTAGAAACAGAACATTTCCACCACCACAGAGAGAGGTGCTGGACAGCACGGGACTAGATTTACCCATGTCCCGGGGATCTTAGGAAGATGACTTGATTTCTGCTGGGGGAGGTTCAAGTCTACTTCAGAGCTGTTGTTCTCTGTTGTCATGTGTCTGATGCCGATCTTTAGAACTTCCTCTGGAACAGAATCCAAACCTCGTGCTGGTTTTAGAAGTGACTCCAACTTAGACTAGTAGTGTCCAATGAAACAGATTATTTCTGGTTCAGACCCATTCATTCCCCAACAAATCCAAAGGCAAGGTGTACCATAAGCCTTGGAAGTAAGGGGTCAGGTAGCATATCTGCTACTCATTGTAAATCATTTCTGAAAATTGGAGTCTCTTGAGGCCTCTTGGTTCCTAACTCTGGGTAATGTCATGTGGATGTCTTTATCTTTTTGCAGTTATAGTTGTTATTTGTGCCAACAGGATCAGTCATAGTCTAGACTGTATGCTTTGAATGTGTTTGGTCATTAATTTCTCTGTTCCTTATTTAGTGAATACCACAGATTCCAAATATTACCCGTCGTCTTCTGTGTTGTGTTTGATTGCAGGCCAGATAAAAATAGATGGATCTGAACTTATGTTCAAATGAAGTAACACTTCACACTGCATTTGCTCCCCAGTAGGAAACCTAGAGATTTCTGTCTGCTTTATTTTAAGATTAAGTACTGACTGGTAAGTTCCTTTATGCCCCGGAGAGTCTTTATTTAATTCTCTCCATTACGTGCAGATACACATGCCTTTTACTTAAGAGAATGGGAATTCAATAAGAACTGTAGTGTTGTGAGCAGCGATGTTATAGGGTGGTGCCCACCCAGGGATATCTCAGATAGGGGGTCTTACCCTCAGGTCCATGGTTTTCAGGGAGTTTGGTGAACACTTCATGGTGCACACAAACTCATTTATGAATGTGCTTTTATCATATCCTGAGAATGTCCTTGGTCCTGAAAAAAATGACAAGAGCAACTGGCTGAGTTGAAAGGAAAGGTGGAGTAGGGGAAGATGGAGTTGTCCATTTTCATCCGTCAGTGACATAATTCAGCCGAGTCCTCCTGAGCCAGCTGAGCTGGCGCCCGGCCCTCTCCCAGCTTGGGATGGCCGCGTTCCTGCCACCCACATTGTACTTCTCCTCGTGGTCAACACAGTTCACTTCCCATTCCAGGAAACTAAGTGCATCATTTTTAGCACTGTCAACATTTTACAATGGCTGTTTTCATTGTATATTTTCCTTTATTAAGTGAGAGTCTGAGATGACTGTGAGTCTAAGAAAATTAAGAGGTCTTCTGTGCCCCGGTCCTGTCAGCTGATCAATGGCTCCAATTTGTCTGTAAAGATTTTAGCTTATAAATCGGTGAGTGGTCAGTACAATTTTTTTTAAAGACATGTTACCTGGCAGGCAAATATGTTAATGTGAGGGACTGACAGTTCGTGCGTGGGTTATTCAGTCCCTTAATTACTGCTGGTCTCACTGCCCTCTCTGTTTGTATCAGATCTGTCTTTTAGGAAAAGGCATGCGACGAGAAGAAGTTTAATAAACTATCTCTGAGGGAGATTGGTTCCTTCCTCTTTCTTTCTCTCCATTGATAATTAATTGTTAATCATGAGTCCCAAGCCTTTCTCTCTCTCTCTCATTTTTTTAAAGAAAGAAAATGTCATGCATTAAGTTGTATCATTATAATATCATAGCAGACATATAGGATATGCACCATGTTAAGAAGTTGGAGTACTGAAAACTCAGTCACATGTAATTCCATTATTAATTGTCTGGTAGTCACAGTATCTATGAAGTATCAACAAATGTTCACTTGTTACTGTAAAATTACCTTTTGCAAAAACATGTATGTTTGTACAAAATAGCATACTTTCAGAAAGGAGTTACTTTAGCTAATTATTTGTTCATTTTAGTTTGCTTATGTGTCTCTGATCTATGCCTCCAAATGACCCTCTTTGCCTTTTTAATTTAAATGTTAAAAATAAATATATAAAACATTTCAATATACAAGGTACACAAAAACATGTTTTTATGTAGATTTATGTATTCAAATGTTTTGTTTTTTTTTGTGTGTATTCAGGAACTTAAATCCAAAGCACACTCTAAAGCCATGAAATCTTTGAAGCAGCTTCTTCTTCTTTTTCTTTTTGTTCTTCTCCTTGTCCGCCTCTGGCTCCTCCTTCTCTTTCTCCTTCACTTTCACCTTCTTCTTTTATTCTCTATTAGTTTCAGGTACATTGCTTAGTGGTTAGACAATCACACACTTTCCGATGTGTTTGACTTAATATTTCCAATGTTCCACCTGGCACCCTACAATATTATTGACTGTATTTCCTATGCTTTACTTACTACCCCACGACTATTTTGTAACTACAGATCTGTGCTCCTGAACCCATTCACCTCTTTGACTCTGTGCCCCAATGTCACATATATATGAGAGAAATGTCACAGATTTTTATTGCCTATGTTTTCTTCTAGGATTTTTCTGGTCTTGTGTCTTACATTTAAGTCTTTAATTCATTTTGAGTTTATTCATGTGTATTGTGTAAGAAGGTGGTCTAGTTTCATTTTTCTTCATGTATCTGTACAATTTTCCCACCACCATTTATTGAACAGAGTGTTTTTGCCCCATTGAATGTTCTTGCCTCCTTGTCAAATATTAATTGACCATATAGATGTGGGTTTATTTCTGGGCTCTCTCTTCTGTTCCACTGATCTATGTGTCTGTTTTTATGCCAGTGCCATGCTGTTTTGATTACCATGGCCTTACAGTTTAGTTTGACATTGTGATTGGCCTTACAGTTATAGTTTGGTAGTGTGATTTTTCCAACTTTGTTTTTTTTTTTCAAGATTGCTGAGACTATCCATGGTTGGATTTTTGTGTGTGTTTGTGTGTGTGGTTCAATATAAATATTTGAATTATTTGTTCTAGTTCTATGAAATATACCATTGGTATTTTTACAAGAATTATGCTGAATCTATAGATTGCTTTGAGTAGTATGGATATTTTTATGATGTTGATTCTTCCTATCCATGAACACAGTACATGTCTCTATTTATTTCTATCTTCTTTGATTTCTTTCTTTAGTGCCTTATAGTTTTCTGAGTATAGGTCTTTTGCCTACTTGGTTATATTTATTTCCAGGGTTTTTTGTTGTGATTATATATGGGCTAGTTTTCTTATTTACCCTTTCTGATATTCTGTTATTGGTATATAAAAATGCAACTTATTTTTGCACATTAATTTTGTATTCTGTTACTTTACTTCTACAAGTTCTAGTAGGGTTTTTTGGTGGAGTCCTTAGGGTTCTCTCATTATTGTGTCATCTGCAGATAGTGAGGATTTTGCTTCTTCCTTTCAAATTTGGATGCTGTTTATTTCTTTCTCATGTATGATACCTGTGGCTAAGCCTTTCAGGACTATATTGAATTAGAGTGGTGGAAGGAGACATTCCTGTCTTGTTCCTGATCTTAAGAGAAATGTTTTTAGTTTTACCCCAAGTAGTAAAATATTAGCTGTGCATTTGTCATATATGGCCTTTATTATGTTGGGATTTTGCAGGTACTTCTTTCTTTATGGTTCCATCAAGGTCTAGAAAAGTGTTCCTCGGAATGGAGAATGGTCTCCTTCCTTTCTTCTTCCTAGTTATTTTTTCCTTTCAAATGTTCTTATTGATTTCTGGCTACTGAAACACTTCTTTCCCTTTCTTTATTGGAAAACTGTGATAACAAGATATCTGGCCTTTTTTATTAGATGATCTGAGGTTTTTATATCAAAAGTGTTTGAATATATATAAACATTAATATTTATCTGTGGATTACCCTGGGGGGAAAATGAAATGTAGAATGAATTGTGAAATAATCTAAAATTTTTACAATAGGCAAGAACAAATGAAACAGTTCAGCCAGTTTAATTATTCTAGATGTTCTGTAAAGTAGGGAGTATATTAGATTTTTACCCTTTGCTAATTAGAATATTAGCTTTCTCTGTATTTATTTATTCATTTACTTGAAATAAGATCCTGAAGGAGAAAGTTAGAGAGTCTTGGACAGTTGTGGATGTAAGAACCCTAAAAACGGAAGATATACAAAAAGAAACTATTTATTCCTTGAATGAAGATGATGCAGCTGAAGTTCTGACGGAAGAAGATACTATTCAAAGCATATCAGTAAGAGTTTCCATTTTTCCTAAACGAGATGTTCTTCCAGGTGCTGTGAGGGCAGGCTGGGATTGTGCTATTATCATTTGTTGAGGGAAACTTCTGTGAGTTCTGGGAACACAGCTCTTTGAAGGGGTCCGGAGACACCAGGCCGTTTCGTTCATCTGTTGGGTGTGAGACAGGGTAGCTCCTCAGAGTGCACGGGGGTTCCCTCTCTCTGAGTTTTAAGAGTCTCACACGCAGGACTTGATACTTGGCCTGGTTTTGAAGTTTGAAACTTACTAGCTAGGAAAATGCTTAGATCAATGTGACCAAGACAAGTTTTTTAATTTACTCTATTTTATTTGTCACTTCCATGGTGATTATTTTTCCCAGTGCCAATTTTGGATTATTTTTAAGTGCTGGATATGCTCCCTGAAAGTACCTTAGGGGATAAGAGAAGTGATTGTGCTTGTTATATTGCTTTATGTTCACTGAGCTCTTTAAAGCTGTCCTTTTGTACTCTACCCGTTCGATCTGTATCGTGTGTTTAGATGGTATCTCTATTCCGGAGGCTTAGGAACTAGCTGAGAGTGCCTGAAGGATCAAGAGCTAAACTAGAAGATAACGAACGATGGTTAAATTAGAAACCAGGGTCTTTGTACAGATTTATTGCCAGACAGTGTGCTACCCTGCATAGTTTTGGTTTGCAAGCCTTGAAAAAAATGCTTTTCATCTGTGGCACTGTATTGCAGTGTTTGTGGACGTTTGTCTGTGTGGTAGAGGCAACGGGGAAAATGGTTATCTGTGGTGGTGGTGGTTATGGTTTCTTTCTTTCTCCTGATGGATTATGTGTAGAATGTAATCAATACCATATTATCTCTAGTAATTCTTTAATTCAATTCAGTATAGTGTAGTTAATTTAAGCACATGAATTTTAGAGTCAGACCTGGTTTATAATTGTGGCTCCATCACTTGAGAATCATTTGACGTTAGTGTAATGGCCCACCCGTAGTAGGAAGAATAGCGTGATGAAAGGTGCGAGACCAGGAAAGTAGGGGACCTTCTTGTGATGTCAGGTAGTTGGGTTGGTGTAGTGATCGTATACAGATTAGTGCTAGAGGGTTGTATCTAATAGATAATGTGTGTTTTCTCTTTTAATCTTCACAACAACCTAATGAAACAGGCACTCTGGTTATTTTAATAATATAGATAACGGAATTGTGGCTGAAAGACTTTCATTAGTGTTTTCAAAGTCAAACACGAGCCCTGACTGGTGTGGCTCCGTTGGTTGGTGTCATCCTGCAAAGCGAAAGTTGCCAGTTCAATTCCCAGTCAGGGCA
>PVKM010002525.1:0-64263 GCA_004027735.1 Carollia perspicillata | reverse complement strand
AAGGAGGAAATATGCTGACCAGGATGGTTAATGACATTACTGTGGCTCACCGACTCTGGCCCTAAGACTACCTAAAGATCCAGCATAAGTGGGTGACAAATACATTATGGTGCAGCCACGTGACAGAAGTCTTTAAAATGATTCTCAGGGTGAGTTTATAGCAATAAGAGAAAATGCTCATAATACAGTATTAGTAAGAAAGAGGGTTAAAATCTATAAAATTATCTCAGCTATGTTTACAAAAATGAAAAAAAATATTAGAAGATAGTTCACCAGAATATTAACTGTGGCTGATGAGCTGAAGTGATTTTTTTGTGTTTTTCTTTGTGTTTTAGATAATTATCATGAACATATATTACCTTTACAAGCACATGTAAAATTTAGCTTTTGACTCTGAGCTTCCTGACAAAAGGCAGAAGGGGTTATATGACTTGCATTACGTGATGAAAGAAGTATCTCAGTTCTTCAAAATAAACTCTTCCGTGGTACAGAATTCCAAAAGGATGTGGAGTGACATGTGTGCAAATCTTGATAAAGTTCTTAGAGCAGATGCAGAAGGGGCACGTCCTCTGTGTCTCGTGACCACCACCCAAGAGGAGCCAAAGGCGCGACGGACGTCACTGTGGGCTGCGGCAGTGAGGGTTTGCCAGTCAAGGAGCGTGCGTGCCCCTCCCGGGGCTCCCATCTCTTAACTTTGTGTTTGGAATTTCCAGGTGCTCTTTTCACCCTGTGCATCTTTCCCAAATGTGTGCAACAGGCTTAGCAGATCCAGCAACAGTTCTCAACTCTTCTACACCATCAGGATCGAATCATTACTCGTCCTGGAAATCAGTCTTTCAAAAGTAAAGTAATTTGACTTCTCCCCCTTTCAGGCGTTGCTGCACTGGATTCTAACATATCTGGGAAAATTGGTCTGCGTGCCGTCGCGTACTACTTCAGTACCACTATCATTGCTGTCATTCTAGGTAAAACTTATTGCTGAGTCCTTATTCTCTAAATAATTGCGACTTTTCATTTAAAAGGGTTGGGCTTTTAATAATGCTCGTGGTTTTGGTGTGTGTTTTTTTATCAGAAAGTGGTATTGTTGCGTTACCATGAACCTTCTTAGCTTGAAGTCTACACAGCACCTTAAAATAGAATGCCAACTGACTTTCAGCCATGGTGCTCTTTCTTAAAGCCTCTAGTGATGAACAGAAAGAGGGGGGCTGTCCTATGGCTTTTTAAGATCATTGGGGAGAAGGAAGTGAAGCTGAGAGCTTTTAAAATCTTTAAACTAACTAGTCTATAATAGTGGAGTTGAGTATTATTAAAAAAGACTTCCAGAAAGATAGCATTTGAGTGCATTTCAAACTTCACATCGTACCGAGAGCTAGTGGCCGAGTCTTGCCAAGTATAAGTTCCACTTGAAAGAGGGAGCACGTTCTAAGGGAATAGAGCGGCTCTTGTACCTTTGGTGTCCTTTTGTGAAGAAAGTGTGATCTGTCCTTCGTGACCTTGCATGATATTTTAAGTGGGATGACCAAAATGGGAAGAGAAGAAGGGAACGTACTCAGCTGCAGCCAGCCTTGACCCTTGCAACTCTGCATTAATGAACTGATGAGCGGTGGTGAGGGTTTAGAGTTATTACACCAGGGGCCCAGAAGGGCCTGAACCCCAAGGCTGCATCTCCTCATGAGGTGCCCGAGGGAGGTCAACACAAAGGGAAAAAAGCTGGATGTACATCTTTTCTGCAACCCTGAGAGGGAAGAGTGGGCCGTGGCCACTCATGGCTTTTCCATTGCCCAGTGACTCCTCCCACTAGCAAAGCTGACCCATTCGGCATCCTTGAAGCTCTGCCCCCTTGGAATAAAGGAGGGGTGATAAAGGGCGTGGGGATTTTTTTCCCTTCACTTCTCTCCCATCAAACAACCTCCAGTGCCTTGGTCTCTTCCACAACTTCCCACCTCTGCTTAGACACTCAGGTGGCAGGAACCCGTTACCTCCAAAGGCCAAAACAGTGGTTTCAGAGGCTCTCTGCTTAGACAGTTCTTCCTTTCCATGAGCAGAAGGATCTCCCTGTAACTCCTGTCTCTTTCTGCCTCATTCTACCCCTGGAGAGTCCCATGGAACAACACTGTTCTCAGCCCTAATGCTTGTTCAGGTTACACAACAACTTTCCAGGCTTGTGGTATGAAAGGTAATAAGGCTTGTTCTGTGTAACCCTTTGGGAAATAACCAACATCTGTGGGTAAAAGGGGCAGGAAGATACTGAACAAGTGACCTGAGTTGGAAAAGGGATCACCCTCACCCCAACCCCCGCCTAGGTTGACCTCATAAGCCAAAGTAAAGGATAAAAGAACAGTTCTCATCAGCAGGTGTTTCCAGAAGCAGTTCTGGAATATGCAGAATTTAAAACACAAAAGCACAGGAGCCTTGACCAGTTGAGCATCGTCCCACAAAGTGAAGGGTCTCCTATTTGATTCCCTGTCAGGGCACGTGCCTGGGTTGCAGGCCTGGTCCCTGATTGGGACACGTGTGAGAGGTAACCAATCGATGTTTCTCCCACACATTGATGTTTCTCTCCCTCTGTTTCTTCCTTCCTTCCCTCTCTCTAAAGATAAATAAATAAAATCTTTTAAAATTTTGTTTTAAAAAAACACAAAAAGCATTCTCTCTTCTTCATTTAAATGGAAAAGCAATTAAGGCTGCTGCTGAGGTTGCAGCTGAGATTCAGCATTTTGGCTGGCCCCAGGGTCCCCATGCAGATACTGCCTGGTCCCACCATGCCCACTGGTTCAAAGAAGGATGCACGGGCGGTGCCAGGTGCCCTGGAAAGGTCTTAATGCTCTGTGGGTGCTATCCTTGACCACAGGTATTGTGCTGGTGGTGAGCATCAAGCCTGGTGTCAGCCAGAAAGTAGAAGAAATTGACAGGACAGGCAGCAGCGTCGAAGTCAGTACAGTGGATGCCATGCTAGACCTGATCAGGTGAGTGTCATGGCAGCAGGGTGGCCTCATTGGTGTTCAGACTGTGTTGTCACACTGGGCCCCGTGCTTGCTTTAATGCTCTGCTGCTGCCGTCTTGAAATTTTTAATAATTTTTAAATTATTGTGCATTTTCATTTTGCCCTGGACCCTGCAAATTACATAGCCAGTTCTGCTTGCCAGGTCATGGTTCCAGCAGAGCATGGAAGGGATAAAAGCTCCTCTGTTAGGATTGAGGATGGACAGAGATGCAGAAAGTGCATTTGTTGCATTAAGATATTGGGCTGGGTTGGGTGGTCAGTTCGGAAGCACATTTGAAGAAAAACATTTTTTAATTGTACAGGAAAAAGTGTCTTAATCTGAAGCAATCAGGGCTGGAAATTGGTCAGTTAATAAATAGCAATTAAAGAAGAGAATCACTAAAATGATAGATATGCATTACATATTTTGTTTACACTTAAAACTCAATGCATTTATTTGCAAAACTTTTTATGTAGGGTCAAGGTCTTTTTCTTGAGTGTGTGAATTGATTGTAATTTTCTGTCATTTCTGTTGCATATGCTGCTGAGTGTGACAGAAATGCATCATCTAACAGGGGTGTCCAACCTGCGCCTGCAGGCCACATGAGACCAACACAAAATCATAAGTTTACTTAAAACATTATGAGATTTTCTTGTGATTACATGTTGCAATGTATTTAATGTGTGGCCCAAGACAACTCTTCTTCCGGTGTAGCGCAGAGATGCCAAAAGTTCGTACACCCCAGATTCAGTTTCCACAAAGTGGAGCAAAAGAAGCCTTAGAAATTGCAGGCAAAGCTGAGTGCCAAATCCTTCCAGTTTTTCTTTCTTTTCAATTGGCTTCCCATGCCTAATTTAACCATAGAAATTTTAGTCACTTGTCTTGATTGAGTTTCTAGGCATTTGGCTTAGTTTTCATAGAAACCATACCTTCCTTTCGCACTCATATTTCATTGATTTATATAACTTCTTATTTAGTAATTACAATGATAATTTGCAGTTGGTGTAAAGAATTTGGGAAGAATTGCAATGGACTCCTGGTAAGCATACATTCTCATGGATGAGAACGGAATTGTGTAGAATATTAACAAAGTCTCTTAACTGTGAGTGTCCGCCTGCCAGTGTCGTGTCTCATCCAGGACAGCATGCACATCAGTTACTCCGTGAATCACTTAAGTCATGGCTGATTCGGAGAGTTTTCTATGTATTTGGTTGAAGCTTAGCAGGGAAAAATACATCTTAATACAAGGAAGTATTACACAAAAAAGCCAGAAGAGAAACCAGAGTACTGATTCTGTGTTCTGCTCATCCCCACCAATGTGTGGGGTGTGACAAACAAAACAGAACTCTCACTTTAATATAACCCTGCTCTTCCTGTCTCCAACAGGAACATGTTCCCCGAGAACCTCGTCCAGGCCTGTTTTCAGCAGGTAATAACACTGACTTTTGTCCACATCACTCCCCTCTTCCCGCTACCAATTAAATTTTTTTTTTCCTGCCGTAACCTGACAAAGGGAGTTAGGCCATCAGAAATGGCAGGACGTGTACCTGTGAATGGAGGAATTTCAGGGGACTCCTGCGTTCGGGACCCTGCTCTTGGGTCACAGTGCAGTAAGTGCCTTTCGTGGCTCAGATTGCTCCCTTTCCTTTATGCTTCTGCCCCAAAAGGGCTCAAACAGAGCAAGTCAGAAAACTGGCAAACAGCAAACATTTAAAACATGGCATCTAGTTCCTAGTTTTGGAGGACCACGTTATATTTGTGGAGAACCTTAGGCTGTCAGCGGTGAAAAAAATAGCCTGCCTTCTCCTCTTTCAGGGACATCAGTGTCTGACCCACATGGGTGGCTGGTGTCCCTGGTATGTGGTCTTTTCCTTAGTCATTCTGTCCCCATTGCTGGCATTCTACAGAAAAGTGTAACAGAACCATGAAGGTCTTTATCTCTAGGAAAGTTTAAAAATCTCTCTGCTCTATTTTCTTCAGGTGTTTTTCTCTCGTTTGTGCACTTAGACAGCTGAGTCTATCACAGACTGCTGAATTCATTCACATCAGTATATGCACAGAGACCCCTGTGTGCACCAACAGAAACGGCAGTGAAACTGCTCACTGCCGACCTCCGGGCGGCACAGAACCACCTCTGTTTCAGGGGTGGCTCTGCGGCTCAGCCACAGTGGTCACTTGTAAGGTTCTCGGTGGTGGCAGAGCCTCGGAGGAGGGCTGTTGATGCCTGGAATAATGGTACACTAGCTCTGCCTTAGCCCTCTCTGAGGAAGCTCCACAGAACCAGATAGGGGACTCAACAGAAACCTCATGGAACAGCCCTAAAAGGATTGCTGATGTTAGAACAACCTTCTAGTTGTTGGTGTTTATTAAAGTCATAGTGACTACATTTATCAAAGTGATGAGGTTTCTGTCAGCTTAAAAATAATAAGTGAATAAATACATAAATAGAAACAAAAATGACTGTGACAGGACTCCTGTGGAGTCTGTCTGCTGATGTACCTATAAATAAAACCTGTACTTTCTTTCACGTTATTGCTCCATTAATTTGTCCTTTATTATGAAAGCGAGAGAACGTTTTGACATCACCGAATGGTGGCTGTGGGAGGCAGAGGGTTGGATTTCTCAATTCACTTTTGGTTCCAAAGCCTCATAGGAGGTTCTGTGAACACCTGGAGTCAACAGAGGCGTGAGAGGCTGAACCTTTCCATGGTACTTTTTTACCATATTCCTGGGCCTTAACCTCAAATGCTTAAAAAAACTTTTTTTGTTGGTTTCTTTGTCTTTGTCCCCCTCCAACGTGCAGTATAAAACCACGCGTAAAGAAGTGGAGCCTCCCGGTGAGCCAGGGGTGAATACGACGGAAGCATCTGTCACAGCCGTCATGACTACTGCCGTGTCCAAGGTACTCGTCCTTCCTTGTCCCCTGCACCCCGCCCCAGTAGGCAGGGGCTGCGTTTCAAGTGAGCAGGGATGGACATACAGCCAGTCCTCATTATTCTTGCCTTCTGTATTTGAGAATTCACCTCCTCACTAAACTGTGTGTGCAACCTCAAAATCAACACCCGAGGTGCTTTCGTGTGTCATCTGTAGATATGCAAAGCATGGTGAAAACTTTAAGTCTCCCAATGCACATACGTTCCCAGCTGAGGTTGAACAAGGCTGTCCTCTGCCTTCTTGTTTCAGCTCTCGTGCTAAAAACAAGTGTCTTTCTGTGGCATGTCTATGCCTCATTTTTCACAGTTTTATATTCTCATTGCAATTTCACAGTTTAAAATGCCCTGTAGTGCTAAAGTGCTGTCTATGGCACCCAAATGCAAGAAGGCTGCAATTTGCCTTATAGAGAACATAGGATGTTAGGTAAACTTCATTCAGGCATGAGTTACAGTGTATTGGTTGTGAGCTAAATAAGGTGTCTCTGAACAGAAGCAGGCATAAAGCAAGATTATATATTGATTATTTGATGAAAATTTTGTGGACATTGGTTCCAGGAACTTAATTATGCATTTTCCCTAGAAAAAAATAACTCAATATTCACTAATTCAGTGTTGGTGACCACTTTGTAGAACATAACTACCAAGAATAGTAAGAAGCAACTGAACCACATAGAGAGAAGAAGGAGCCCTGCTGCCTCTGTATCTCTGCCCCTCCTCAGAGTTGGGTTGGGCACCTCTGGGAACTGCTGTAGATTTGCAAGACAATGTAAACACAGAATGCAGGCCCACGATTTTTTATTTGAAATTCTCTGCCCAGATGCTTTTCAGAGACCAGAGTTGTCCACTTGGTGTGTGTGCATGTCATGCACCGTCTTAGTGTGGGATTGGCAGCAACACTCTAGAATCAGGTGCATCATTGCATTGCAACAAACATATGAATATTCTGCCGAGTAAGAGAAATAGACCATAAGTAGTCTTATCTCAGTTCAGGGTATGTTTTGCCACCAAGAATTTGCCATAAACTCATTGATAAAATCAATGGGCTTTGAGGGCTTTGGGGATTTCACTAGTGGAGGCTAGAATGTATAGGCCTGATATAGTGTATTTTTAGTCCTGTAGTAGATGTGTCCTGAATGTTCTCTGCCTTCACACAGGAAGGAAAGTCTTAAGGAAAAGAGAAATATTCAGTAGACTTAAGAATTAAAATTAAATAGGCCACAGTTGGCTCCCTGCCTCCTCCTGCAGATGCCTTAACTTGCCCTGGCCAACGTGTCTCAGTTGGTTGGGCATCATTCTGCAAAGCCAAAAGGTTGCAGGTTCGATACACGGTCAGAGCGTATGCCTAGGTTGTGGGTTTAGTCCCCTGTCTCTGCACATAAGAAAGGCACCAATTGATGTTTCTCTCCTTCTCTTTCTCCCTCCTTTCCCCTCTCTCTAGAATCAATAAGCATGTCCTTGGGTGAGGATTAATAAAAAAGAGAATGCCTTAACTCCCCTGACAGGTTCAGCGGCCCTCCACAACTTGGCTTGTCTTAGTTTCCGGGCCTGCTTCCCAGTGGGCCCCCTCTGTTCTATCCAGATCCACCTCTGCAATTACTCCTTATTCCCAACATGTGATGTGGTTCCACAAGGATTTTCTGAGCACTTCCATGAGCCAGTCCCTGCTGAACAAAGGATTGCAATAGTGAAAAGACAGATGGGGCAGTTGTCCTCATGTGAAGAGCCGTGAATATACAATAGGGAAGAACAGAGTACTCTGGGGCATTCAACTGGATGGTTTAAATTAGTTTGGGTGCCATAAAGCGTGGGTAGGAATTATCCAAGCAGGGTACAGAGGTCCAGTGCATGATGACATTTGCCTTTGCTCACCATTTTTTAGGAGTATGTTTGCGTCTTTTGGCTGCCTGCTCCTGAGGCCCAGCTTCCCCTAACCTCACAACCCTCATTCATCTCCCCAGTTTCCATATAACACCCATAACTCATAGCTTCGCTGTGCAGTTAATTACGCACCATCTTGCTATCGTTGGCTTATCTTTCTCATGGTTAGTTTTGTGTTTCCAGCTGCACTATAAGACCTGATGGTGTAAGACTTTATGCAGTTGGCACACACTAGCCACTCAATAAATATTTGTTCAATTAAATCAATAATTAAGAAATGACTCTACCCCAGGGGCTCATCCGGTTATGTTATATCCTTTAGAAATCTCTCAGTAAATCTCATGCTATTCTTACCCAGGATAAAGCAAAGAAATGGTTCATAGTAGTAGGACTCTGGTTAACTTTTATATCTCCAAAATTCTGTTGGTCACTCAAATTAGCAGCAGTAAAGAATGTTCCCATGCTTCATTATCAGCATAAAACAGTGAAATGTCCTAAAAAACTAGTAAATGTTGTGTTTCCCATGTTACTAATTCCTGTCTTTGTTATGAAGCTTCCAAATATAGCTAGTAGTTAAAATAACCCTGAAAATGCCTTTATTCTAAAGTTCTTACTAAAAATGTAAAAACACCCCAAAATAAGAAATCTTCAAAAGAAATATTCAAAGAGGCATTTGTTGAGAGAAAGAGAAAAAGGAACACTTTACACCACAATGGCTAAGGGTGAGGGTGGTAAAAATGTGATGCGTGTGTAAGTGTAGGGGGGGTTGTTTTTTTAGTTAAATTCCCCAAAGTGTTGTTGGCTCTGACTTGTAAATCACTATTTATTATGTTCGGCTATTGTATCTTCTTGCTGTAATGCCTGTACAGTCTAACAAGATTATAATCATGCATCAATATATTTTCTTGGTTTCGATCCACAGAACAAAACAAAGGAATACCAAATCGTAGGCACGTATTCAGATGGCATAAATGTCCTGGGCTTGATTATCTTTTGCCTCGTCTTTGGACTTGTCATTGGAAAAATGGGAGAAAAGGGGCAGATTCTGGTGGATTTCTTCAGTGCTCTGAGCGACGCAACCATGAAAATCGTTCAGATTATCATGTGGTGAGCAAATGCCCCTTATTCCATCTTGCTTCCCCCAAAAAACTGTCCCCTCAATATGAGAATCGAGAGTCTTTTGTTTCTGAACTGACTCACCCTCTCTGGGTGAGCCCTGACCATCGAGGCGCTGGAGTATTAAGTCATTGCACATACTACTTTTGCCACTGACAAAGGTCTAGCTATCAGCCAGTGTCTTCTCTACCAAAGCCCTTGATCATCTTGTGTCCAGCCAACATTTGTGTAAGAAGTGACTCTGAAGGAATGATGGAAGGGGCTCCTTGCCGTCAGAACACAAGTGCTTTCCTTATTAGGCCGTGTGCAGAAGTGGTATTCAAAATGCTCACAACAAGTGCCCCAGGAGCACTGACCCATCCACACGGAAGCTGCTGGAGTGTCTGCTCTGCGTCTCGAGATGCTGAAAAGTCCAGCTTTCCTCGGAGTCCTCTGTCCCACTTAACTCACATTGAGCTGGTTTAATGTTATTTACTCCAAAGTGTAGACGTGACAGTGGCATAAATAAAGGGCTCAGTTATTTCAGTCACTTAATCCTACTGAACCTCAGCTTCATCATCTATTAAAGATGATAATAATAAAATTTACCACTAGGGAGAAGTATATGTACTAAGTGAATCGATGCCTGTAAAATACCTAAGCCAACACAAAGCATGTAATGAGAGCCCCGTGAACAGCCATTATGACCATTCCTGCTACTGACCCTATTGCTCTGTTGCTGAGACATTTACCTGGGAAACGAGATGACTGTGGCTAGAAAGAGCCTAGTGACTGCATTTGGAGGAACAAGCTAAAATGACATCTCAGATGTGACAGTCAGTCCAATGTGTGTGTACTGGGAGCAAGGAACAGGATTACACAACGGTTTAACCACAGCTTCTTTTTTATTTTTTATTGATGAGGTGACATTGGTTTATAAAGTTATATAGGTTTCAGGTGCACAGTAACCACACCTTCTTGCCAAGTCTGTCCCATTATGGTAGCTTAGGTGGGTAGAATCTAAGGTGCGCACAGGTGTTGAAACCCGGAGCCACTGTTGTCCACCAGGGCCTGAAACTGAGGTGAAACTGTAAGCTTAGCTTCATCGTGTGCCCTGCGCTGCTGCCAGACGAGACTGTGTGCAGAGCCGAGGTGCAGGCCCTGGCTTGCTTCCTCCCCTGCTGACGTTGTGCTTACTTTCTAGTTACATGCCACTTGGTATTTTATTCCTGATCGCTGGGAAGATCATAGAAGTGGAAGACTGGGAAATATTCCGCCAGCTGGGCCTGTACATGGCCACCGTCCTCACTGGGTATGTCAGATGCAAGGGGAGAAAGAGAAACCTCACTTGCACTCGTGAGGGGCTGGGTTTCAGTTGGTTAAAATCAGCTTCTCTCCCACGTGCAGGGGAAGACGGGGTTCAGCGATAAGAGAGCGGCGTGGTGGGGGGCAGGACTGCCCTTTAACAGCTGTGCTGGAGGTGGATCTCACTGTGCTTGTTGCCGGATCTTGGCAGAACAGCCTGGACCAGCCTCTGTCACTGCTTTTATTACTTGTGTTCAAATAATTTTTTAAAACAAGAGCAAATCCCATTGGTATTCAGTCTTGGCTCTCTCCTGGCCTTCACTTCCTCGAGGATATAAACTAACTAACCAAGCAAGTAATAATAACTCCCATGCACCCTGAGCCTGAAAGAAGTTAGGCGAGGCCCAAATAAAAATCAGGCAAGTAGGAGCAAGACGGCTGGTTGGTTACAAGCCTGTTGTGGGGCTGGTGACCACTGTCATCCCCTGCGTCATCATGGGGCCAGAGAGGGTGCTGGGGAAATCTTCAGGCTGGTAGGAACTGTGTAAAGCTGGAAGGCAGCAGGAGACAGGTCATTTACATATTTATTTCAGTCCAGTTATTGGTTTGCTGAGGGGATGGGTTATAAACAGTGCCCCCAGATACCTAGTCAGGGGCAGGATATGTCGCATGTGCTGAGGAAAGTGGGCCATGGGAATGAGTAAACATCATCAATTTGACTCCCGCAGGTCAGTGCCCCCGCATACCCAAGTTGAATAATCAGCCCACTTATTGGAACTTGATCACCTTGGGGAGTTTCCACTGCACAGATTTGCTGTTTATTCTGTGTTTGCCAAAAGTATAGCCCTGATGGCCAACAGGGAAGAAGCCTGGGCTCCTACAGTGTGAGGGTCAGTCACACCCCAGGGCCCCAGTACTAAGGGAGGCAGGACCATCAACCTATGAGAGGCCAGGGGCTGTGTTCAGGCAGTGATAGGCTGAGGTTCATCGTGCTGGGCCATTTCATAGAGGGGTTCTGCTGGTTTCCATCCTCTTATCCTAGCTAGGTTTCTAACAGAAAACTAAATCAGTCAATTCCTCATAGTTCTTAGCCACAAACTCTCTGTCCAGAAGACCCAATCTCCAGACCTCCAGGAACTGTATTTTCAATGATTGTTTCATCTTCACATAACTGATCTTTAACCCCCCAGTTGCCACTTACATAGCATCTGCTAAATTGGTCTCATATCTGAAGCTGCTGTTTTGTGTGACCTACGTATTTCCATGTAAAACAAGGAATAGTTTTGGAAGACAGGAGTAACATAGAGCGTCAGTCCTGACTACAGAAAAGCAGGGAGGTCCTCCTCCTTATTGCATTCCTCATTCCCCTCTTAGACAGTGGGCACCACCAGAGTGGCCGAGGGCTGTGATAACGACTATAGCAGAGGTTTGGATGGGGCCTCAGAGTCACCAAGTAGGGAGGAGTCAGCTGGGTGTGGAAAGGCAAGGGAAGCCTCCCTGAAGGAGGGGACGTTTTATGGAGCCTGAGAGAAGTTAGGTTTCTGCAGCAGAAGGAAATGAAAGCAGCTGAGCACAGTCAGCAGGAATAGTGTGTACAGGGCTTGGAAGCGTGATGTGACTGTCCTGTGAGCTCTGAAATGTGGGTTCAGCCACTGGCTTGGCATCTAACTTTGACAAGATGCCCCATTTGCTGAGTGTGGAATGGAGACATGTATTCCTGCCCTACTTCTCATTTCCTCACTGGGTCAGTATTAGAGTTGAATGACGTTATGAACAAAAAAGCTGTTTGGAAAAGATTAATATGAAAAGGTGGTATCACCTATGATCCTGTTTCTCTCTCTTGTTTACAGACTTGCAATCCATTCCATAATAATTCTCCCACTGATATATTTCATAATTGTGAGAAAGAACCCTTTCCGATTCGCCATGGGAATGGCACAGGCTCTCCTGACGGCCCTCATGATCTCTTCCAGGTAACCAGAAGGGGGTGTCTAGAAGAAGTCTCTGGGCCAATCAAGCCTTGTCAACTCTCACTACACTCGATGAAGCACTGACTGTAGCTTGTGGGTTTTGTAGCTGCCTTTAATTCAAGGAACAATGTCCATATTCTCTGCCCATGTCCTTGAACATATTTCTTCACCCTGTTGGATTTTTCCTGCCCTCTTGGCATGGCCTGCAGCCTGGGAAGGGATTATGCTGCAGCTTGGAGCAGTGGCAGCCACAGCACCTTTTGATTTCTGAACCTTTCAAAAGTACCAGCATGCTCTGGTCTCTTAGTTTAGTGTTTGGGATAGAAGTGTCTCCTCAGGCAGGGACTGAGGACCAGCATTTCTAAACCATAAGTTCCTTGTCTTTTTACCACACAGTTCGGCAACACTGCCTGTCACGTTCCGCTGTGTTGAAGAAAAGAACAAAGTGGACAAGAGGATCACCAGATTTATGCTGCCTGTTGGTTCTACCATCAACATGGATGGGACTGCCCTCTACGAAGCGGTGGCAGCTGTGTTCATTGCACAGCTAAATGGCTTGGACCTGGGCATTGGGCAGATCGTCACTATCAGGTGGGTCTTGCTGTCATGCTCACTTCCATCACCGTTACTGGAATTGCCTCTAGCAAAATCAATTGTGAAGGGAGATCAAGAGTGAGCTGGTGGTGGAGTGATGTTCTTGGTCTACAAAGTCTCTTCCCAGGACTAAACACAACTAAAGGCATTTGAAATGCCTTTAAAACACCCAGATGGAAGTGGGCAGTGAGCCGTGAGGTCTCAACTGTAGATACAGAAGCCAGAGTCCTTGGCTTGATAGTCAGTTATCTGTGTTTGAATCAGTTTTACCATGATTAGCTGTAGCCTTGGCCAAGTTTCTTGAATTTTCTAAGCTTCTGTTTCTCACCGATAAAATGAGGATAATCATAATACCAACATTTTATCCAAGGAGTGATAATTAAGTTAGATGATGCATATAAAATGCTTAGAACGATGCCTGCATATTGAGTACTCAGTAAATGTTCAGAATGGATGACATTATGTAGGGAAAGTCCATGCAGTGGAGAAAAGGACCAAGGATTGAGCCCTGGACAATCCTAACGTGAGAGGAAGTCTGTG
Organism: Carollia perspicillata; assembly: GCA_004027735.1. Taxonomy (NCBI): domain Eukaryota; kingdom Metazoa; phylum Chordata; class Mammalia; order Chiroptera; family Phyllostomidae; genus Carollia; species Carollia perspicillata. Next base: position 50,964 of record PVKM010002525.1, on the reverse strand, counting down.
GCTCGGGTAGCCCCTGGTTCTTTCCAGTAATCCGTGCTCAGTTGGCAGGCCTCCTATGGTTCCCAGCACCGTCAGCTGTGTTGCCAGGATCTCCAATTCTTAACCCAAACCCGTGTGACACCTTTTCCTGGCCCACCAGCAAGAGTCCTTTAACCCATTTCCTTCCTGCAGTGTCTCACCTGCACTCTTCCAAACTGCTAAGAGAGAGCTCTGCATTGCTGCTATATATTGCTTTTCCACTTCCTAGGCTGCATGGCAAAGGGAGCCCCAAAGCTGTCTGGTTCCAAACCTCGCCGAACCTGCATGGTTCCCTCTCTCGCCAAAGCTGCGTGGGGCCCCCTCATATGGCTGCTGTGCCTGGGTTTAAATCCCAACACCTGTCTTCCTCTGCAGCTCCATTTCTGACTCCTCCCACAATCAGCTATACCTGCCAGCATTCCCGTATTTTTCCAGCTTTCCTGGTCTGCCATAGTAAGTCTGGGCAGGCATGGCCTCGTGGCTTGGAGTGAACCATCTCCAAGCTCTCACGCAGGCACTGTAACCAGGGGGAGTTGCCTCCCAGTTACATCCTGAGTGGAAGTCACTCCCATCTCTCTGGCTCAAAACACAACCACAGCCATTTAACATATCTGTGAAACCAGTTAAAGATTATAGATACGTTAAATGACCATGCCAGAGGTTAGCTGCAAAGCTAAAATAGCTCTGCATGGCCCTACTCCATATGCCCCATGCCCCAGTTCAGACTTGTGGGGCTGAGGACATCCTATATTTTTAATATTTCCTGGATACCCTGAGTTCTGGATCCCATTACAAATCACTTTTGAGGGGCCCTGGCTGTACCCTGTTACAGTAATAGTAATAATACACAGAATAGCAGCCACTGCTGAAGTAGCAGAAATGGCGTCGGTTTTTAAGCATCTACTATATCCAGGTGCTATACTGGGTGCTTTACATGTATTTCCTCACTGAATCTTCACAGCAGCCCTGCAAAGGAAACACATTATTTACATCTAACAAGTGGGAAACAGAGAAGTACTTGCCTCAGGACATGCTGTCAGTAAAATTTCTTCCCCTATCTAAAGATTTATATTTCAGACCAAAGCCAGTTAAATAGCTGGAGTTTAATAAGCAAGGTCATGGTCAAAAGCAGAGCTTTGACTAAAGCAATTTTGAGTTCCAAGCCTAGCCTCAGGTTTACAAGGACCACGTCATTAACGGTGATGTGTTGTGGGTTCTGAGAGGGATCCGTGGACATGGGTACATACCACTCCTGACACAGAAAACCCATCAATGCATTCAGTTTAAATTTTTTCAACAAGCATTGAAATAAACTTAGGTTTAACAAAGAATACATAAGTCAAAACATATCTAAAGGATTATGCAGACCTGAAATGTTGAGAGGAATTGGAACACCCCAGAAATCTTTAATTTACTGGCAGTTGGGTGGCCACAACCACTGAGGAAAGACATACTTGTCATAGAACTCTGGCCTGAGTTTAACCATACCCTGAAACACCACCTGTGATCCATCGCTAAGCAGATGAATGGGCAATAGAATCAGCTTCATAAGAACTCTGAGGCTTTATGAGCTCAAAGAATGTGGCTTTGTGGCTAGAATCAGGGATTCTTCTCATTTGAACAGGCAGTTTCTGCGTCTTCACCTTTCCACCCAGTGGCCTCCTGGAGGCAGTTCAGGCCCTGGCCCAGGGTGAGGGTACGTCTCCAGAAAATGCAGTGGTGTCCCCTTCCAGCTGACTCAAGTCAAAGGACTTTTCAAGGCATGGCCCTTGTTTCCTCCAAAATGACCAGATTTAAGTAAGGAAGTTGCTGACGAAACACTGTACATTCCAAAGGGAGAAATTCCTAGTGCCATGATTTATCAGCCCAAGAGGGATCTTTTTAAATACGCAGTAATGAGTCTCACATGGCTGCCTCTCCTAGATTCCACATCTATCTTTCTTTTGCACAAAGTGCATCCACTGGCAGAAAGGAGCAGTCAGGAATAAAGGCTTACACCTTGGACAGGAGTCATAGCTATTTCTCAATTCTCTGCCCGAAAGGGCATCTCCCAGAGAGATCAAGAGTTTTGTAATGTCAAAAAGGTGAGTAAAACCTGCTTGAACACTTCCGGTTTTGCCTTCACCTAAAATGCCCTTCCACTATCCCTCTACCACCCTTCAAGGCAACATAGATTCCTGGCACATATTACATGCTCATTAAATGATTGGGTGAGTGGATGGGATAAGGGAGAAAGAATGCAGGTGGGGAGGTATGTCACTAAAGCCTTCCACAAACACCCCAGTTGGTAAACTCTTGCCGCCTTCCAGAAGATCTCTCTCGCTCACATTTTTGCGTGCCACTCACGCAGTCCTTGCATTCAAGTGATTTGCTGTATCTCCCCCTGGAAGGAGATCATGTTCCCCTCAGTTTCTCCCAACCCTCTAATAAGGCAGAGCTGGTACTCAGCAGATAACAGCTTCTGGCTGGCTAATTTGAGGGCACAGTAGGAAGGGCCATTGGGACTAACTGTTTTGGGCTAGGGGCCTTGAAGGAAGAAGTGGGTGTCTAACTCCTTTCATGCTGGTATGTTCTGGCTACAGCGTCACAGCCACAGCTGCCAGCATCGGAGCTGCTGGTGTGCCCCAGGCCGGCCTGGTGACCATGGTGATCGTGCTGAGTGCCGTGGGCCTGCCCACTGAGGACGTCACCCTGATCATTGCTGTCGACTGGTTCCTGTGAGTTGGAATAAATGCGCTGCTGCGGGCGGATGGGGAGGCGGGCTTCCCAGCCATGCAGAATCTGCAGTCTGTCATCATTCTCGCCTCAGATTGCCTAATGAGCCATCTGTTGCTGCTTTAATTTCCCTCTGACCAGGCCATCTGATAACATGCTTAAAAATTAACTCCTCATAACTTCAAGCAGTGATTTTAAAAAGCCAGTCCCCTGTACTAGCTCATTATACCTGGTAGTCCTCAAGGTTAGGAGTTGGGTATTAGATGAGATAAACACAAACTAAAAAAGTGAAGAAGCCAGGAGTGGCTCTGGCCAGTGTGGCTCAGTTGGATGGAGTGTTATCTGTAACCAAAAGGTTGTGGGTTTGATTTCTGGTCAGGACACACATCTGGGTTGCAGGTTTGATCTCTGGTCCAGGTTTGTAGGATCCCTGGTCCAGCAGTGTGTGGGAGGCAACCAGTTGATGCTTCTCCCTCACCTCTCCCCCCACCCCCACAACCTCTCCTTTCCTCTCTAAAAGCAGTGGAAAAATGTCCTCCAGTAAGGATTACAAATTTTTTTTTTAAGTTCAGATTTTTATTGACTATGTTAAAAAGGTTTAGTCAAATAGTCCAAAGCCCATGTCATCATCAGACTCCTCAGATTCTTCTTTCTTTGCTTCCACTTTCTTTTCCTTAGCTGGGGCAGTAGCAGTTGAGGGTGCAGGACCTCCTGCTGGTGCTGCACTAGGTGGTGGGGCAGGTCCGCCAGCCCCCACATTGCAGATGAAGCTCCCAGTGTTGACATTGGCCAGAGCCTTTGCAAACAAGCCTGGCCAGAAAGGTTCAACATTTACACCAGCTGCTTTAATAAGGGCGTTGATCTTATCCTCCGTCACCATCACTTCATCATCGTGCAGGATAAGGGCCGAGTAGATGCAGGTGAGCTCCGATACGGAGGCCATGGTGTAGGCGAAAAGCTGGCGAGTGCTGCTGGGAGTGGTGCTAGTCGCTGGATGAAGTGAGGGCCTCACCCCAACGCGGCCTTAGCTTCCTCGGAAGGACTGAGCACTTTAGCGGCAGCTGGGGAAAGGATACAAATTTGTTTTTTTTTAATGCAGCTAGGGAAGGCCCCGGATATTCCAAACCCCATAGGGCTACCCTAGCCTATCTTAGCTGTAGGTCAGCCTCATAGGTTCAGAGCCACCTGGCTCAAAATCAGCCTATCTTCCCAAGCATCAGACATCAGGGGCAGCGGTGTGAGCAGAGGCTTTGCAGTAAGACTGACTTGGGTTTGAATTTCCATTCGGTGTCTTCTTATTGGCTTTTGACCTTGAGTAAGTTCTTTCATTTCTCTGAGGTCCAGTTGCATTACCTGTAAGATGGGTAGGATTCTATCTCATTGGGTTAGTATAAGGACTGAGTCAGCTAATATAGAACAGTGTCTGGCAGACAGTATATGCTCAATAAAAGGCAAGTCTTGTTAAAACTAGAGTGAGTTAGACCATTCAGGCCTCAACCAATGCATTCTCTCTCTCTCTCTCTCTCACTCACACACACACACACACACACACATACACACACAGCTGAGGAACAGAGCAGAGCACTGTAGTATGTTCAGGGTAAGGTAAGAATATGCCTTTTGTGACCCCCAAGGTGAAAGTTGGAATGAGCTTGATTCCCAGCTCTCTCCTTGGTTGACACCCACATTGTGCATTGGTCTTCCAGCATCTAGGTCTGGCTTTGTCCCCTGGCCATCAGCGGAAGTGTAGCTCCTTAGCCTTTACTCAGAACCAGCCCAGGCTTACTAGGGAGTCCATGGCTATGTAGTTTGCAAGTGGCTGCTGAGATGGAGGAAAGGGGAACAGAATCATTCCACATGGTTTGAAGATCAAGTCTTCTTCAAAGACTTTAAGGACTTCAGAAAGCAGAAGCTCCTGAACCTGGGAGGCTGTGCCATGTGGGGCCCCTTAGTAGCTGATTGGTTCTACAAGGCCCTTTCTTGCAAAGGTGCCCTACCATTGAGACAGATGCTTCAGTTTTTTCTTTCTAATGCAGAAGGGCATCCAGAATGCACATGGGTAAGCACTGTTGACCTTTTCTGCCCTGCAGGTGTAGTTTCCACAAGAATATTCATGCACACAGTTCCTACCAAATATGCTCCATCATCCTCTCACCAGTGGGCCTTCTTTACCCACACAACTTCCTGCCTTCAGCCTATTCTCCACACCCTCTGGGAGTTAAGATTAACTGGAGGTGTCTCAAGGGGAGAGCTATTCCCAGGCAAACCTGTGTTTTCTGACAGTGCTCTGTGCATCTCTGCTGGCTCATTTATGGAGTGGCCTAGTGTGGTGAAGAAACAAGGACACCAGAGACACACACACACGGCACATATGCCACCCACAAACCATCCGAGTTCTCTCACCTTAGCCAGAAGAGCTCCTGGAAATGCCCATAAAACAGGGGTTAGAGGTGAAAGACATACTGGATGTATTTACTTATTTTTATTGAATTTATTGGCGTAACATTGGTTAATTGTATAGGTTTCAGGGAGTATAGACTTACTAAATTTTGACTCTCCTGCGGCTCCCCCCAAATAATCTGTGAATACTATTCCCATTTCCTTGGGAAGAAGAGAGGGAATTTAGGGACATTAGTGCCGAATTTATGGGAGTCCCTGTGACTTACTGGGAGCTCAGGCATGGGGAGGCCGGTTTGCTCATTCTGTCCCTTTGTGAACCACCATCTGCCCCAGGCCTGTGCAGAGAGCAGCCTTTGGTCAGCCAGCCATGAGACAGCACTCTTTGCATTTACCTAATTTACAACTCAACACCTCAGGTCCTTTCCTCTCCAGCAGTGAAGGAAAATGAAATCTGGGTCCCCTGTCTGACTTACCCTCTGCCCTCCCAGGGACCGGTTCAGGACCATGGTGAACGTCCTCGGGGATGCATTCGGGACGGGCATTGTGGAGAAGCTCTCCAAGAAGGAGCTGGAGCAGATGAGTGTTTCATCTGAAGTCAACTTCGTGAACCCCTTTGCTGTGGAAACCACGACACTCGATAATGAAGACTCAGACACCAAGAAGTCCTATGTCAACGGAGGCTTTGCCATAGACAAATCCGACACCGTCTCATTCACCCAGACCTCACAGTTCTAGATGACTGGGAATGATGAAGGACATCTCTTAGCAATTTCAAACATTGAGGGAAAGAAAAACAATTGTACATTTGACCTGATATTACAGACCTCAGATTATTTTCTATATTTGGACTCAGAGCTTTTGCTCTCCAGGTTCTGGGACTTGGGGCCGGGGTAAGATAAAAGGAAATTGATTAAGAGGAAAGCTGTATTATTTAGAGTTGTAAAATTCTATGACAAAGTTTGGAAGCATGTAACATAGCAGCTGTTGGAATTAGGTAATGGATGTGAAAAAGAAATTGCTTTCTCATGCACAGACCAGTGTTTTGGGTTTTTTAAAAAAATACTCTGTCATTGATTACAAATTTTTACTCAGGCTTTGTATTGGCATGGAATTCCTTTGACATCTCACATTTTTATACATTATAATGCATCTCAACTACCCCCTCCCCCAGTTAATGTGCCAAATTATCCATTTTGAACTCATCTCTGGCCAATTTCAAAGACACTGCTTTGAAAGAAAACAGACCAGCACAGTTCTGCAATAACAGTTGTGCCATGGGCGTCAGGGCTGGGAGGAAGGGAGATTCTCTTGTCAATGTACTATATGGGACACTGGTAACTACTCACCCAGTGTTCAGTATCGAGCTAGGTATATGTGTGTGTAAATACTATTTTCATATAATTTGTCCGACAGAGATCAGAATTGAACTGTCAATGTGAAATAAAGAGCTCTCCTTATACTTGAATAATAATGATGATTGCAGTCCAGATCTGCTTTGGGGCTTGTCAGACTCCTCTCTCGGGAGCACTAGCATGAGTAATGGTGGCATTTGGCCATTTCACATCTGGGAATCTGCCCCAAAGCACAGATGCATCATGCTGACATACTGAGGTGGCACGGCCATTCATTACAACTTCCAAATTCTGCTGGAAGGGAATCCACGTCAGCTCTGTATAAGATTATATACAAAGGGGTCACTCACATAAAGCTGGGTGTGTCTTTATCCAACTAGAAGGCTTCATTCTTCCAAGGTCAGTCATACCTACTTAAAAATGACAGTACTTTGCCCTTTTGTACCCATTAGGGCCCACACAACAGTGGCAAGCTTACCAGCAGAGTTGTATTTTAATACTGATTTGAAAGGCTGATCAAGCCACACTGACCAGAACAGCACTATCCTACCCTGATTCTTGCAGGGTAAATCCCACAGCCTGAGACACTGGGCTCAGCGGTTCAGGAAAACTCCTCATTTGTATGTCACTTGTCTCCTCCTCCAGGGAGGACTGTCCTGACTAGTAGTCTAGTCATCTTGGCCCGGCTTATTAAAATCATCCTTTGTCATTCTCCTGCTAAGTTATGAAATCTTATTAAGGTCTGTGCTTCAGCTCACATCTTGTAAATAATGCTTAACATAAACTTGTATTTCCACTGAGATTCAAAATACTTGCGCTTCTGCAGTGTTGAGTAGCCCATGTAAGCCTGTGCTTTCCTACGTAAAAAAAAACAGAAATTGTGCCAAAGAGCATGGAAAAGTCGGTAAATGCTCAGTATTGACCGCTTGCACCTGAAATTGTAAGAATGATACTGGATTGACATGTAAACGTCATAAATAAAAACCGGTAATTCAATGGAAATTCAGTAATTTCCATTTTAAAACTGGAAAAACTAGTGTTTATGGAAAGTCGATCTAAGTATAATGCGGTTAATCAGTAATTTGTCTTGGGCTGAACCGCCTACGCCTGTGGCAGGGTTCTCCGATTCAAGGCACTGGAGTTGGCAGAGCAGTTCCCAAACTGCAGGTCATCCTCATTTTGGAGTGTTTGTAACTGACCTCTTCACACACTGTGCTGTTCACTCATCAGAGAGAACAATGTTCCATTTCAGTCTCAATAAACATCGTTCTTTCTTCCCTGCTTTTTTCTTTATCTGTTCTTTATCTCACCCTGGTGGATGTGGGAAGGTGGAGGCGAGGTCAGTTAATTCAGACAGGACACAGGTTACCATTTCCAAAACTGTGTTTATACCCAAGAATTAAAAAGCAGGGCTTGAGGAAAAGTAACCATAATTCTTCATGCCCATCAGTGGGGATTAAAAGGTTGAAATTCAGTGTCACTGTGAGCCGCTTGCCCATACTTTTTGACTACGATGAAGACGAAGGTAGATTCGGTTGGAAATTACAATGGGAGAAAGCCGCCATATTGACGGTGACTTGGTTTCACCGAAGGACTGACCCTGCTGTCTGCCATGTTACTGCACACTATGAGTGGCTGTATTCAGAGAGCTCTTTAAAGGGTGGCATGGTCCCACCTGGAGCCTGAGTCATATCAGCGTTCCACAAGGGGACCCACTAGTTAGTGAGAGACAAGGGAATGGCAGCTCTCTGTGCCCCACTGAGACAGTGTCTCATAAAAATGCTTATCACGTCCTGGCAAACTAATTCAGAACAGTTTTCTCTTCTGGCAACAAGGAATAAAATACCCAACACCACGAACCCTTAAAAGAGAGAGGTCTATTTGGGAAAGTTAGTGAACCTGAGTAGGGACCTCCCCCTGTATGATTTTGATCTTACCCAGAGTATATTCATGTATAGAGGAATGGCGTTACCAAGCTAGAAATGACTTACTTTTGAGCAAATATTACTGAGCCCACTGGATACGAGACCTTTTATTTAAAACATCCCATTCTTAGAATAGCATGAGGAAACTATGGCTTATAATCTAGCAGTGGGCCAGCAACAGTGTTGGCTTGGCAGGTATGTAAGAACCTTCCCTCCTGGAATAGAAAGAGGAAGTGCTCGTGCGGAGCTTTGGCAGAATTCTAGAGGGTTTTATGCAACAGAATATTCGGTATTCTCTTAACTGCCCAGCAAAGGACCAGTGAATAAGGCACACAGCTCTGGCCTCTTACCAGCTTTGCAACCCTTGCCAATAGGCCTTGGTTTAATCTTCTGTGAAATGGTGATAAATATTGCCCCTTGAGATTGCTTTAAGTTAAATGAGAAAATGTGTAAGATGCATTTAGCAGAGACTTTGTCACATATTTGATAAATACTAGTGTGTTCCCCCAGAAAAAGAGCCCTACGCCCTCACCCCCCATTTACATGGGAAACCCATAGAGATGCAACTTCAGTTGCTATCCAGTTTGTCGGGACCTTTGTCACTGATACGATCAAGGATTGTAGCTTTCGTCACTTGGCATTACCTGAGATATTAGAGCAAACAGAACATCAAACCTAGTGAGACTTAATATAGTAACAACTCCCATTCCATGAAGGGGAAACTCTGAAAATAGGACATTTTGATTTAAATAGCGTAAAACTAAGTGAAATAAGCCAGTCAGAGAAAGGCAAATACCATATGATCTCACTTATGTGTGGAATCTAATGAACAACATAGAAACAGAGGTGTGAATACACGGAACAGACTGACAGCTATCAGAGGGGAAGGGTGAGGAGGGGGCTGGATGAAAGAAGGTGAAGGAATTTAGCAAAGAACATATACATATAACGCACAGTCACAGACAACAGTGCAGTGATGGCCAGAGGGAAGCGGGCAGCTGGGTGGAGGCGGCAAGGGGGCGGGGGAGGACAGGGAATAGGGACATCTGTAATAGTGTCAACAATAAAAGTAAAGTAAAAATAAATTTAAAAAATAAAAGTGTAAGACTTATTTTTTCCAGTAAAGTATCACATGAGGACTAAACAAAAAATGTTCGCAATCTTCTTTTCTGTGGCCTGAGACAGAGAGCTTTGCAATCAGGCCGCATGTGAGGCTGAGAGGTACATTCATGTAGCACCCCTTTTTGTTAAGTCCTGACATTAGCGACACGAGGTTTACTTCTGCCGTCTGGGCCTGTATATCTCATGTGACTGTCCTCCCCAAGCGGGACTTCGTTCTGGGCTCCACATGGGGTTTTACAAATACCCTCTGTGGTAGGAAATGTGCTTCCCTCCCCTGCAATTTTAACTTTTTAAGTAAAACTCATATAACATAAACAAGAAGTGAGCCTTGTTAAATTAACTCTGGGAACAACATACATTGATCCACATATACTGAATTAGGTGATTGCGCACAAGTATATGAAGTTATTGACCATGAACGGAGATGACTGGCCCAGGTTAAAGAATGCCACCAAATTCCTAAGAAAGCATCAGGAGTGACCACACAACTGCTGTCCCATCTCTGCTAAGAGAGACCAGTGTCATGTGTGACTTGGAGGATATGTCTCCAGGATTACGGAGATGCTTGTGGTTTCATCTACAAATCTCTCCTTGGTTTGCCAATTTTAAGATACCACAGAGTTCAGAACAGTTATTAGTACATCCCCAAAGCCAAGATAAAAATCAACATCCCTTTTGATATTCTGGTTGAAGAAAAAGGAAAGCAGAGTTTGACTTCTAGAAGGCCTCACCAGCCTGAAGCTGGGAAGCGGCCCTCCTCAGAGCAGAACCAGGACAGTACACAGAGAGACGCTCCCCCCACGGAAGTGCCACTTATCGAAAGATGGAGGCAAAGACACTAGAAACAAAGGCACAGAATCAACCAAACTCCTGAATAGTAGTGTCTGTATCCCAACACACATGTGCACGCACACACATTTTCCAGACTGTAGACTCTGGTAGCTGCTGTTCCTCGTTGACTCAGAATAGCTATCAGCAAGGTTACTCGATGTCACATTCTTGTCTCTCACTGCAGGACACTTGAGGGAATGCAAGTAATGCAGCTGGGTATTTCAGTCAAAGGTCTGGCTGCCAACGGTAGAAATGAGGCACTAGCCAGGATCCATTTTGTCTTGTTCAGAGCAGGTAAATCCCCTTCTCCAAGGTAAGGATAAGACTGATTGAAATGAATTGAGTGGCCCACCACCGCACAGGTGCTTCACTTCATGGACTCACCTTCACAAAGTACTGAAGACATGCTCATTTTAAAGATGATTTTGATTGTCCTCCAAGCATTTGAATGTGACTTTCATTTAAGGAGTCCTCGTGTTGTGTTTCCAAAGTCATCAGTTTGGCTTGGCAAGAATAACAACAGGACAAAAAAACTCTGTCTGAGCTGAGGACTCTGGGGTGGGGGAAGGGCAGGGGAAGGCTCTCCAACAAGAATCTGAGGATGACGAAAGTCCGGGTCTTTAGGAAACTGGGAGGGTCCAGCAGGTGTCAGAGAACTACTACTGTGTAACTCAGACTTATGTTATGAATACGAGCAGTCACCCTTAGCAACAGAGGGACGGCGGCTGATCCTGCCTCAACAACTGCTTTTGTCTTCGAGGCATGCCAAAGGGGCTTTAATTCCTAGCATTTACCGACTAATCTTCCACTTCCTCCTTCAGCCAGACAGGAATGTGCCAACGTCACATTAAACACAGACAACCTCCAGACTCGGCTCAGTCAAGAGGGGCCAGTTAGGTTAGAACAATATGCCAACTGCAGTTAATGAGAACATGAGCAGTACACACGGCAAGGCGGTCTCAGGCTGCAAGGCGGTCTCGGGCTGCAAGGACAGTCCAGCTGCCTTTCTGGCACTAAGGGAAAGTTCGCCCCCATACCATGCCAGGCAGACGGCCACCTACCCTATTATTGGGCCTCATCACATTTCATAGAAATGACACTCTAAGGCAAATAAAGGTCCCCTTTCTTTTAAGATGTTGACCTAACACCTACCTGCTGCGGGCACTGAAGGAGAAGTGTTCTCCCTGCCAGTGTGCGTACAGGAGAGGAGGGCATGTCATGTCTCCCCAGAAGAAAAAACAGCAACAACAACATAGAGGAAACTCATTTTTATTTAGTTGACAAATGTTTGCACAGCAGTTACTATGTGGCAAGCACTGTTCCTAGCACTTAACGAACATTAGGTAATTTAATCTCAACAACATCGTGAAGTACTGTAGATGAGAAAGTGGTACAAAAGGTTAAGGAAGTTTCTCCCAAGATCACACACGAGTAGGTGGCCCAGCAATTTGACTCCAGTGTCAACATTCTTTACCAGGCGTTGAGAGTCAGAGAAGGCCAGGAGTGCTAGAATATTCTAACCCAAATATGGGGTGGCCTAAATTTTTCAAGACAAATAATAATCATTGTTAATACTTACCAAGTGTTAACTATAAGCCTGGCACTGTACTAAACATTTAACATGCTTAATTTCATTTTTTTCAACACTCTATCAGGCAGGTATTATTGCCCTCCATTTTCCAGATGAGGAACCTGTGGCGTAGAGAGGTTAACTTGCCCGAGTGCACATAGCTGGACCTCCAACCTGATTCCAAAGTCTGCGTTCCTAACCACTGAGATACAGTGCTTCCAAATGCCTAACAGTTCCATGCAAATGGAAGCCAAAAGAAAGCAGGGGGAGTCAAAACCTCCCAACAAAGAGAAGTCCAGGTCCCAATGGCCTCACTGGTAAATTCTAACATTTAAAGAATTAGTACCAATCCTTCTCAAACTGTTCCCAAAAATAGGAGAGGAGGGAAGGAACAGTGTCAAATTCATTTTACAAGGCCAGCATTACTCTGAAACAAAGCCAAACAAGGTCAATTATAAGGAAAAAATTTACAGGTCAATATCCCTGGTGGACACAGATGCAAAAATCCTCAACAAAATATTAGCAAACTGAATTCAACAGGACATTAAAAGGATCATACACCATGATAAAGTGGGATTTATTTCTGAGATATAGTAGCTCAACATAGACAAATCAATAAATGCAATGCATCACATTCATAAAATGAGGGTAATAATCACATGGTTATCTCAATAAATGCAGAAAAAGCATTTGACAAAATTCAACAACTTTTCATGATAAAAACTTAAAAAATTAGAAACAGAAGGAACATTTCCCAACATAATCCAGGCCTTACATGATAAGCCCACAGCAAACACACTCAACAGTGAAAAGCTGGAAGCATTTCCTCTGAGATCAAGAACATTATAAGCTCCAAGGTAAACAAACCAATGTCCTACTGGCAAAATCCAACAAGCAGTTTCTTAGGCATTAATTTTCACTCTTTTGCAATATTTGCCACTGTTAATTAGCTCATTTTCCACTAAGTTCTCTCCCTTTGAATTCTAAGACATGACAGGGTTCCGCCCCAAACCTCTCCCCACCCTGCTCTTCAGTAGCTATTGTGACCTCCTGCTGCTCCCTTCCCGTGGGCCTCCCCTCTGCCCGACACCCCACCTGTGCCAGACACACAGGGATCCCTCAAGTGTGGAACGAATGAAGAGGCTCCATTTCCTCTGGTCTCTCTCTTTACAGTCTCTCCACTGGAAATTTACCCATTACTATCGCTTCCAATGCCACCTCTATTCAGATGATTAACAAAAATGTGTATCCCCTAAATCTACAGCTGCCCTTGGTTTCACCTGCCCTGCCCTCTCAACCAAAAACTTCAGATCTACATTTCCAACTTTTACTGGACATTTCCCTTTGACCTTGGTACCATCTTTTTAAACTGAACTTATCCAGGGTCAAACTTGTAAATTTCTTCTGTAGTCTCTTTTCCTAAATTGAATATTGTATTTCCAAAATCACCAGGATTTCTACTGCAACTTAGGATCATAACAATGTCTTTGACCCTCTTTGACCCCAAGAGGTTGGAGGTGACAAGACAGGTCTACAGCAGTTCATTCACTTGTTCAAATCCCTCCACTTGGAGCCTGAGTGGCAGGGCTGTCTCTTTGGGAAGTGGGTCGTCTGTGGCTTACCTTCATTTTCAACCATAAATTACTGAACATGGTGCATTCCTGCATTTTCTCTTCCCTTGTCATTCTCAAATAAATAATGTGTACTTTGATAATCCTCAGTTCCACTTACAACAAGACCTTCAACACAGGAACAAGATTCAGAGAAAACAGTAACAACAGAAACTAAATCCAGGAGAAGGCCCCCATAGCCTGTGAGCACCCACCCTGCCTCACAGCACCCCTGCCCTGTAATGCTGAGGTTCCCCACTCTGACCCTAGTACCAAAAAACACAACGAGAAAGAAACCCCTCTCCAAAAGGTTTTATTTGGCCCATTTTGCTCTCTTCATCCTGAGTTCATCTCACCTCCTGTCATGAAGAATGTGAATCTGTAAAATGAAGAACACTGTGACCATCTATCGGCAGAGTAAATTATTCTCTCAATCGATATTTCACTCCTGATGATTAAATAGTTCACCCTCATTTTGCAACTCAGCCCAGGCATTCTGACTTAACTATTTCTTTTTTAAAGAAGCCAGACTCCCCCTCCACCTCCTCCACACCATTCAAGCACCATCAAAATAAGGTGCCCAGTGATTTCTCCCCACCCTCCATGTTCAATGAACCCCTTTCTTCTCTCTGACCCTCCCACGCTGTCCAGGCTCTAATTTCCACACTTCTGCAATGGCTTCGTTAAAGTCTCCCTGTTGCCAGCCTCTGCCCACTCCCTGACCACCCTGAACAGGATCATCAAGTTAATTGTCTACTTTCCCATCCCCAAACTCTAACGGTTTCTTACTGTCTACAGCACAAAGTCTAAAATACCAGGCCCAATATTTAGGGCACTTCAGAAGATATCCCTAGAGGGTATTCCCTTTTTCTCCGAACACATATCCTTCCTTAGACTCCAATTGCTCTTCTCCCAAACCTCTTCTCCACCTGGTCTTTCTATTCCTTAATGTCAAAAATAAATTCTTGGCACCTGACCCCAAGACTCCATTATTTTTTGCCATTAGAACCTAGAGAAGTAATAGTATCTTGGTTCACAATCAGATATTGCCTTGTATTACTAAGTTAATCAATATGAGACTTGATTATAAATAAAGTTCCACAAATTTGGTTATTATTATTTCCTACTACTAAATAAGAGTCAAACTGGTGGCTGTGGGCAAGATCCAGCTTCAGATCACCTTTATGTGGCCACAGAGCCTTTTGCTGTTCTAGATTCGAATTTGAAGAATTTAAACGCCTTGCAGGAGGTGAAGGAAGTGGAGTAACACCCCAGCACTCACCATTATTTCAAACCCCACTGCTTCTGACAGTCACAGATCCTGCCTGGTCCTGAAGGCATGTGAGTTTGCAGCACCTTTTGATATTCACACGTGAAACAGCTCATCGCCCTGGTAAGTCTGGAGACACCGGAAGGGCACAGGGTGGATCTTAAACTCCTTAGCACAACTCCTCCTCTACCCCACAGGGCCCAGTACGGTACTGAGCACAACGTAGGAGCTTAATAAATACAAATTGAGTGATTCCATGCAAGGCTATGGAATCAATTTAGTTATTTGTCAGGGCTGGGAGGCTGCACAACTCAGTGAACAAAGGATGTCATCATTTGCCTCTGCTGAATTTCCTCATTAAAGGACGAAATGAACTTTCGTGACAAGGAACTCTCCCCATGAACCCAGCACTTCCAACAACGGCTCCTCTTACACACGGTCGGTTCCTGGAAGCCATCACACTAAAATAGGGGTGATATTTATCTCGGTTCAAGATACCTATTTGAGTGCTAATTCCTGGAGAAAAAGGAACAGGGATATTTATCTTGGAGTGGGAGAGGGCTTCCTAAAAATGCTATTTACAAACATAATATTCCAATGACAGGAAATAAGAGCAGAAAGCATCTTTTGTTGGCCTAAATAAGGAGTGGTTAACCTCATTCCAACTTCTGTCAAGAAACCTTAATTGCCCTGTTACTCTACCGAAATAATCAGTTCAACTTTTCAAACCCTTTTGGTTAAATTACCCAGCATGCACCAGCTTCAGGGACAATCAGTTGACAACCAAGGGGCAGTAAACAAGAGGTTTGGAGACAAGGCAAACCTGGTTGGAAATTGCCTCTGATACACATTTGTTTTTCTGAGCCGCAGTGTCCTTAGTGGAAAAAAAGAAAGAAAGAAAAATGCTTTCTGCAAATAATTTAATGAGAATAATAACAACTAATACTTATTGAGTGCCTATTTTATGCCAGGCATTAATTTCAAATGCTTTAAATGTGTGCAGTCATCTATCTATGACATCACAAAGTGTATACTAATTTTGCCTCCATTTCACACAGAAGGACACTGAGGCACAACGAGCTTGAGTTATTTGCCCAAGTCACTCAGTCAGTGGCAGAATCAGGGTTCAAATCTAGCTGTTCTCACTCTAGAGCCTTCACTCTTCACATGTGAATGCTTCATGATAATGTCCTCATGAAGCATCATACAGTGCCTGGAAAACGGAGGCACTGAACAAAGGAATGGAAAAAGAAGAGAAAGAGTGGGAAGGAAAAAAGAAAAAGTCCTTTGTCCATTTCTTTGCTGGGCTTCTGGGTTTCCCAAGGCTGGATGGGAAGGTCTTTAAAAGACTGTGGATCAAGCCCCTCAACGTTACTCTCATCCTGACCTCCTCTGGGGAAGAACCTAGAATAAATCACCCTCCACACTCACCCAGGCTAAGAAGGATATTCAGGAACCTTAGCTCATTCAAAAGCACCCACAACCAATCACAAAATAAAGGCCCAATACCCACCACATGTATTTCAACTCTCTTACCTTAGGGCCAGCCAACTCTCTGTCTTGCCAGAGGTCTTCCTTCTCCCTCTTCATTTGAAAATCCAAATCCATGCCCTGCTGGGTAGCTCATTTGATCAGAGCATCATCCTAATATACCATGTTGTGGGGAATCAAACCCCGAACAGGGCACATACAACAACCAACCAATGAATGCATACATAAGTGGAGCAAAAAATTGATGTGTCTGTCTGTCTGTCTGTCTCTCTTCCCCTTCTTTCTCTCTCTCTCTAAAATTAGTAAATTAAAAGAAAAAGAAAGTCCTAATCCTGGTGACTCAGTAGCCTAACAGCCCTCTGATTCCCTTCATCATTTCTGGGGCAGGCCATGAAATACTGAGGCCCTCACCGCTGCCATCTCAGAGTTCATGCTGTGGAGACTAGCGCCCTCCCCCACATGACCCTCCCACACATACAAAGCAAACCCGGCCATACAATATGATGTATTCTGTCTGTCCTATTGGCCCACATGGTCTTGGAGAGGAGATAGAGCTGTGTTCACCACAGAGAGCAAGTGAGCCCCAGCAGGTGATCCTTATGGGTAAATTCTATGGGCTTCAAGCTACTTTTAAATAGAAAAAAGAGGGGGCTGACCAAGATGGAGCCATAGACAGATACACTTTGCTTCCTCCCACAACCAAAAGAAGGACAACAGCAAATTAAAAAAAAAAAAAAAAAACAGAACTGCCAGATAATTGAACTGAATGGAAGTCTTACAACCAAGGAGTTAAAGAAGAAACATTCATGCAGACTGGTAGGAGGAGTGGAGACAGGCAGCCAGAGCAGAGGGGATGCATGGCAAGGTGGTGACTGGAAGACCAGGCAGTCCCACATTCGAGTGCAGATAAACAGGGAGGAACAACTGGAGAGTGAGACAGAGCGCGCAACTCAGGGTTCCAGCATGGGAAAAAGAAGGACTCAAAACCTCTGGCTATAAAAACCTGTGGGTGTTGCAGCGGCAGGAGAAACTCTCAGCCTCACAGGAGAGTTCACTGGAGAGACCCACAGGGTCCTAGAACATACACAAATCCAGCTACCCAGAAATCAGCACCAGAAGGGCCCAATTTGCTTATGGGTAGCAGAGGAAGTGACTGAAAGCCAGTGGAGAGCCAAGCATTGTTCCCTCTTGGATCCCTCCCCCACATACAGTGCTCAACACAGTAATGTGGGTTGCCTCACCCTGTGAATACCTAAGGCCTCCGCCCCTTATTATGTAACAGGCACAATGAGACAAAGCAAAATTTCCCAAATGAAAGAACAGGTCAATGCTCCAAAATAAAATTAAGCAATGAAGAGATAGGCAACCTATCAGATGCAGAGTTTAAAACACTGGTAATCAGGATGCTCAGAGAAATGGTTGAGTAATGGTTGCAAAATAGATGAAGAAGTGAAGGCTATGCAAAGTGAAATAAAGAAAAATATACAGGGAACCAATAATGAAGGGAAGGAACCTGAGACTCGAATCAACAGTTTGGAGCAGAAGGAAGAAATAAACATTCAACCAAAACATAATGAAGAAACAAGAATTCAAAAAAAATAAGGAGAGGCTTAGGAACCTCCAGGACATCTTTAAACATTTCAACATCCGATTATAGGAGTACCAGACTAGGAAGAGGAAGAGCAACAAGTGGAAAAGTTATTTGAACAAATAATAAAGGAGAATTTCCCCAATCTGGCAAAGGAAATAGACTTCCAGGAAGTCCAGGAAGCTCAGAGAGTCCCAAAGAAGGTGGACCCAAGGAGGAACACACCAAGGCACACCATAATTACATTAGCCAAGATTAAAATGAAGGAGAGAATTCTTGAAGCAGCAAGAGATAAGGGGACAGTCACCTACAAAGGAGTTCCCATCAGACTGTCAGCTGATTTCTCATAAGAGACCTTGCAGGCAAGAAGGGGCTGGAGAGCAGTATTCCAAGTCATGAAAGGCAAGGACCTAAATCCAAGATTGCTCTATCTAGCAAAGCTTTCATTTAGAATGGAAGGGCAGATAAAATGCTTCCAAGATAAGGTCAAGTTAAAGGAGTTCATCGTCACCAAGCCCTTATTATATGAAATGTTAAAGGGACTTATCTAAGAAAAAGTCTTCTATCATCTGATCAAAAATATAAAGAGTAAAATGACAGCAAACTCACAACTATCAACAACTGATCCTAAAATAAATAAATAATAAAACAAACTAAGCAAACAACTAGAACAGCAACAGAATCACAGAAATGGAGATCACATGGAAGGTTATCAATGGGGAGGGGTGGGGGGGAAATGGGGGAAAAGGTACAAGGAATAAGAAGCATAAACAGTAGGTACAAAATAGACAGGGGGAGGTTAAAATAATATAGGAGATGGAGACGTCAAAGAACTTAAATATATGACCCATGAACTAAAGGTAATGGGAAATGCTGGTAGGAGGGTGCATACTGGGTAGAGGAGATAAAGAGGAGGGAAAAAAATGGGACAACTATAATAGCATAATCAATAAAATATATTTTTTAAAAATTAAAAGTTTGATACCTCCTGCTCTAGGATCATTTGAGGAGGAATGAGTTTTGTTTCCTATGAATATGTGTCACTGTGTCCTTGTTTATCAAGCAATAAAAGAGCTTTCATTTATTAATCAAAAAAATAAAGAAAATATATATTCTTACCGGGGTGTGGGAGGGTCACTCTAAAAGATAACAGAATCTCAAGGGGAAAGTTTCAGAGTGAGAGTTCCTCACTCTGAAGAAGCTCCAACAACCCATCCATCCTGGAAAGGACCCCTTTGCACCAGGGAAAAGCCTGTACCCTAGGCATGACCCCGTGTCTGCCCAGTTTCCTAGTTCTAAGGTGAAACTAAGCACAGGCTCTTTCCTCTGATGAACAAAGTAATTATTGCTGCCCCTAGACCCAGTGTAGAGGAGCGGGAGGGAAGAGACCCAGGAGGCCGAGGGTTGCAGCTCTTCTTGCTGTCAGCAGAGTTCCCGGTACAGTGGAAGACAGGAGGGGCTTCTCCCCAAAACCTGCACGTCCCCAAGGAGGGCTGGGGTGGGTCCCCTATTCAGAGATGCACAGAGGTCCCTCAGGTGGTGCTACAGATTCACTGGTCATACACACAGATTGGAAAACACGGCATTTCCTTGGGTTGCCCTCAGAGAGGCCAGAGGGCCCCTTAAATGGAACTAATCAGGCAGAGCCATCATGGCTGTTACTGAGAGTGGCCAGGCATTCAGTGGCTAGGCTGAACTTGCACACAGAACCCATCCATCCTCTAATTATACATTTAAAACCAACTATTTTCTTTTATGTTAAACTAATCATACACACTCATATATATTTTCTAATCTTTATGAGCACTTTATTCAGATGTCTGGCAATCTGACAAGACAGCAGGTTATGTACCCTAACAGACCGTCTTACGTCCCATTTTAAACAGACCCTGTTTTTGAATTCAGGGCCTACAGGCTTCAGTTAACTTTGAGTCAATCAGGTGACCATAGGGAAATGACTCTATTCTATGGTGGCTTTGCTTACAGGGCCCAGGCTCCATGAGGGAGATCTTCCCAAGAGTCTCAGCAAACCCAGACCTTGTGAAACATGTTTGGAAAATACGGTCTAGGCTTTGATAGATCGGCGACTGTGAAAGTCAAGACCTCATCTGTGGGGGGTCCATTTCATCCATGATGGCAGGGTGGGCTCTGCGAGTGGAGCCCCCCCACAGATGACTACTTAGACACCAAAATGAACTGACAACTATAATTTCAGATGCTCTGAGAATGTATAAGCAGGTGTGATCTAAGCCTGTTGTCTGTTTTCCAAAGGTGCAGCGTCTGTTGTAATATATATTTTTATTTGGCTGAGATTCTGAGAAGAGGATAAATGAGTTTTGTTTTATTGCTTTTGTTTTGGGTTTTTTTTTCCTCCTTTAATTCTGAATTTCCTTTTCCTAGTTCACCTAATGAACCAATTCCTGTGGTCATAATGAGAAAAGAAGCCTTGACCCTTCATTGTATCTTCCAAAACTCCCGCGGTTGCAGGGCATGGCAGAGGAAAGGGCTCAGGCTATGGTACGGAGGAAGACAAAGTTTTCCGTTTTCAGGCCCTCCCTTTTCTGGGTCTGTGCCCATGGAGCCAGATGTGCTGCTAGCTCCACTTCATCCCGTTCCACCCTCTTTGCGCTCCCTCAAACTGTGTAAGCACCCTTCTAACTAATTTTAAATTCAGTTTTGGCAGTCATATTTACAAAGCCTATTCACTTAAAGTAGATCTTTCAGAGAAATATGGAGGAAGCTGTTGTTCCTCATGTAAATTTATGAAGAACTGCTGAACAAGAGGAGGGATAGTGACACAAAAATGAGTTTAAACTGTAGTCCAAAGAAATTAGCCTCTTCCTACAAATGTATCATAGAAATTGAACCTTTTTTAAAAAGATTTATTTATTTACTTTTAGAGAGATGGGAAGGGAGGAAAGAAGAGGAAGAGAAACATCAATGTGTGGTTTCCTGTCACATGCCGCCCACCAAGGACTTGGCCCAAAACCCAGGCATGTGCCCTGACTGGGAATCGAACCAGCAACCCTCTGGTTTGCAGGCTGGTGCTCAGTCCACTAAGCCACCCCAGCCAGGGCGAAATTAAACCTTTAAAGCAAGATTTGAATTCTCCAGATGCAAGCATCCCTCTTCCTGGGTTTTCAGTGGACTTCACATACAGAAAGCCTAACACTAAAAACAATTAAACAACATAAAAAAAAAAACAGATTTACCAAAAAGAAAAAATCAGGTTGGCAGTCTTTTCCTAGAGAATTTATCAGGTTATTCCACTACATAGCAGCTTCCTCTAGCTGATGTAAATGTAAGTTGGTTTGGAAAGAAAGAGAGAGGGGGTGGAATTGAGGAGGAAGGAGGGAGGGAAGGAGAGAAAAAAAGGACTTTTCAAGGACACTCCATGCCAAAAATGAGGAATACCTGAAAAGGCATCTTGACATTTTCACTAAAATTCTAAGAAGCACTTTCCCAGCACCTACCACTCAACTATTGTTATTTTTTATTTCAAGCTCCAAACGAACACTCAAACAAACTAAAACACAAATTTTCCAGCTCCACAAGAAAATATGAGCTCCAAACAATGAACGCTTTAATCAACAACTCTTACCTGGGTACAAAAGATTGAGCACAGGGTTTGATTTCAAGGGGATTAGACACTGGCAACTCCACACATACAACAAAAATTGGTGTTCATGTCCCTGAGGATGTGTCAGTTGCCTGGATGAGGGAGTTCTTCATGATACTCCTCCAGCTTTCTTTCAGTGTCCCCTGCAGGTGGGACTGAGAAAAAAGAACACACACAATCAACACAGTCAAGGAGAAGATGATGATCTCACTATACCCTAATCTGGGCATGCCTCTTCCTTGGGATCACCTGGTGTCTGAGCCCCTTGCCCTATGTTACCACTGCAGAATGAGGCAATATTAGTTAGCATGACAAAGCAGCTGTGTGGCCTTGGGCAGGCTACCTGACCTCTTTGTGTAATGTGAGGGTGACAGTCAGCAGAGTATCCACCTCTGGAGAGTGCTATCTATTGTGAGGAGTTAGTGTGGTCCTTGGTACACTGTACACGCGCAGGAACTGCTAGGTGTCAGTGAGCTAAACTATTAAACATGCCCCTCATCAATTCCATTCTGTGGAACAATCATTTTTGAGCACGGACAGTGTAGGACTGGGGGTGTTCCAAGTCCCCATCCTCAAGGCACTGGCAGCCTACTGCAGAGATTCTCAACCTTAAATACGCATCAGAATCCCCTGAAGAACAGTTTTAACAATGCTGGGCACAGTGCAGAGATTCCAATTGAATTGCTCTGAAGTGGAGCCTGGGCATCAGTATTTTTCAGAGCCCTTCCCCACTTCCCCATGATTCTAATGCTGAGAGAGGACTGCTGACCCAGGGATCCGCCCTGTGGTTTGGGTGCACAGCCACCGCCTGCTGGGTCTGTGGGACTCCTGGGATGAAGGGAGGTGAGTCACTATCCACTGAGTCAACCCCACAAGCCACCAAATGACAAATCCCTCAGAACCTGGTGACCAGATCAAGGAGTGAGGGTCCCTACAGTTGGCGTTTAGAGTCTGTAGCCAGGCTTGCTTTTTGCTTTGGTTGTAATGCAGGTGAAGGAGCCCCTGTGGGAGGAAGTAAATTAGCTCCTGCCCGCCAGCAGAGAGGTCAGCCTGGAGGCCATGCTAGCTACTATCTTAGGAGCTGGAGGCCCAATGAGCTCTGACGGAATCAGAAACTAGCCCTTCAGTTAATTTTTGTCCTGTTTTTCTTTTCTTGGTTTACTTCCTTTCGGCTATTCTTTAATTTTAGAAAAGTTTTGTGCTATAATTCTTGTCTGTGCCTGCATTCCTTGCTCACCCTCTGGCTTGGAGCATTACAAGTGGACTAGCTCCCTCTGAAGGCCAGACATGGTGGTGGAAACTGGGACAGCAGGACACTCAGTGGGGCCAGAGTTGGTGCCATTTGGTCAGTCTCCCCTCCATTTAGAGACGCCCCTTTCAGTCCTCCAACCCCTTCTTGGGAGAGTTTTCATAAGGAAAACCAATTGCAGTACAAGGCTGAAGGAAACAAGTACTAAGTGGAGGCCTGTGGAGAAGCAAAAGACAGAGGCCCTGGCTCTGCTTGAGGGACCAGGGGGTTTCACAGAGGTGGGCCTTACAAGCCCATCCTCCAAAGCGGAATCTCAGCAAGTACATACTGGACATGGGCAATCAGCTCACACACTTGGTAAGAACCATGACACTAAGGCAATCCTGCCTTCTAAGAGAAGTAGGAATAATCAGTGTATGTGTGTATTTATGTGATTTTTTGTGTGTGATAAAATGTGTATAACATAAAGACCACCATTTTAACCATTTTAAAATATACAAGGGATAATCCGCTTTTTTTAATCCTCACCCAAGGATATCTTTATTGATTTTAGAGAGAGAGCAAGGGAGAGAGAGAGAAACATGTACATGAGAAAGAAATATCAATCAGTTGCCTCCTATACACACCCCGACTGGGGACTGAACCCACAACTCAGGTATGTGCCCTGACCAGAATTGAACCCTCAACCTTTTGGTGTACAGGACGATGCTCCAACCAACTGAGCCACCCAGTTGGGGCAGGGACCCAAAATACCACCTCCCCGAACCACCCAGAATAAGGAGAAATGTACTCCAACCCCTTCTACTCATTTCCTCCACGCATTCCCTAGTCAGACAGTTTTGGACTTACTATTTTTGGCTCAAGAATCCCTGGCCTTTTTGTGGTAAGATTCTACTTTTTCAATTCCCCCAAATCTTGAGATCACTAGGAAACCGGGAGAGGGAGAGCGGATCAATAGTGAAACAGCAGAAGGGGAGAAGGGAAGGAAGGGGCGAGAACTGGTGCTCCCCTCCACTCCTGCAGTGACTTGTGCCAGGAGGTAGGACGTGAGCACCACCAAAAAAAAGAAAGAAAGAAAGATAGCATTCCTGACATCAAAAGCAAATTTGAGGTGGGCGATGATTAAATATATTAGTCTCTTGAGTCAGTTCGTTAAGCTGAATAGCCACCCCTGGTATTCTGCGATCCTGACAAAACATTCCATTCTAGAGATGAGAACACAGGGGCTATTCTGGGGTGGGAGGCTCAGGACATTAGGACATATAGAATGTTCAGTGTGGCACTTTTTAAAAAAACGGTGCTGCAAGCAGGAGGGCTTCATTGAGAAAAGCAGGGAAGGAGGCGTGTGGTGGAAACCCACAGGGTCTTCTGCCGGATGCTCCTCTCTGGGGCTGTCTTCCGAACTCACAGCATGACTGGGGCTGTCCTGCTTTAGCTGCTTGGCCTTGCTTGTTTGGGTCTTCCCTGGATTCACTGTGATATCAGCCTCTTTCTAATAAATGTCCTATTTGCTTAAGACAGCCAAAGTCATCTGGGTTTTCACAACCACAAAAACCTTCCTGACCGCAGCCCTCCGGCACCCCTGCCTCACCAGGCATCTGTGACCTGGTAAGTGGGTGTAGAGACCATTGGATGGGATCTTGTGTTGTACTGAAACCCATTTTCTAAGAATTTACTAACTTTCTTCTCACTTCCTCTCTATCCCCTCACATCAGTGTCCCCATATTAGCTGGTTCAGGGCTTTCTGTAACTCAATGTCACCTGTGTTGAATTTCAGCACAATTTGACATTTGGTAATTATGTGGGCCGTGTTCCCTAAGTGGTAATTATGTGAGTTATGTTCTGTGTAACTACCTAATAAATGCCTAGATGACTGTTTTGGCAACCGGAGATGAAGTGGCCCATAATCCATCCTTTAATCTACCAAGCAGAACGTTCTAAGGTAGGAGCCTGCAGGACTGGCAACTACTGAACTGTCCTCCACATTCCTCTGTGCTGAAGGCGGGGAGTCCTGGCCAGCCCTGGGACCCTCAAACCAGATTTTCAGGAGGCTGACCCTAAGTAAAAACCTAGCATATTATCCCACACTCCTTTATTGTTTAAAAAGACTCATAATTATTTTGAAATTGCTAGAATGAGGGATTCCATAATATAGCACCAAAGGATCCTTGTGGGAGATAGTCCCAGAAATGCCCACAAACTCTCCTGGGGTCCAAAGGGCTCTGCTCTTTCTCCCCAGGGCTCTCCTATCACACACTCTAGGTTTGGAGAAGTGACAGAATGTAATGGTTAAAGGTGTGGTCACTGAAGTCACACTACCCAGGTTCCTATTTCAGCTGTGCCATTCACTAGTCATGGCACCTTGAGCACGGTGCCTGTGTGTTCTGTGCCTCAGTTTCCCTATCCATAAAATGGAAGTAATGATAGTAACTACTTCAGAGGATTGTGAGAATTAAACATGAACACACGTAATACATGTGAAATATTTGGACCAGTTCCTGGCACTCAGGAAACACTTGATAATGAAGAGCTATTAGGTATTATTATTTTGGGCCTGGGTTAGGAATGGAAAAGAATACCTGAGAAACGATGACATCTTACTATGTGGCCAACCACTTGCCTCATATCTGAATTCTCGGGTTGCCTCATTACCTCATTCAGCATTCCCTCATAAAAAATATTTACTGAGCACCAACCACAGTGGAGAGTCATCTGATACGACAGCAGCAGGTAGGGAGTGGAGTTTGATTCTTGTTGAGAACACAGGCCTAGCACGTGTGGTTGAATTCCCCTGAGTTAAATGAGATTCCGTTGTCGCACACTAAATGCCGGCTATAAAATAGTGAGCAGGAGAGGCAGGTTTCACTCAAGAAGAAGGGGCAGACTTTTAAGCAATCAAGCCATATAAACATATAACAGCAAACTATGTCATACTTTATGAAAGTGCAGGGTGCTAAGAAAATGGTATGCCTCAGAAGGGGAGGAAGTGTCATAGAAATTCATGAGACTTGAAGAATGAACAGCAGCGACCCAAGCAAGAGCAGGAAGAGTATTCCAAAACAGAGAGAGCAACGTGCACAAAGGCATCACAGCAGGAAAAAACTTGTGTTCAAGGAGCTGAAAAGAGGGGCCATTAGATAATGAGAGAGAGACGAGACACAAGGGGAGGCAAGAGAGCTGGCAGACCCACATACGTTCTGTCATTGCCACTCTGTGAAGGAGGAACGTGGTTCTTGGGTCTCTTTCGCATCTGTCCAGCGCATTTTCTAACTACCTCATTCTGACAGCAGGAAACTAAAACCATTTTAGCAAATCAGATAAGAAGCACTTAAGCTGCTTACTTACATAGGACATCAGCTTAAAAATATCTCTGTGCACGGACCGGGTAGTTCTTCAGAGGGTAGTTCGGTCTTTCAAGGTTGTGATTTACTTCAGAGATAAAATCCTCCTATAATAAAAACAAATGCAGCAATTGCATTACTCATAATGTAATAAGGATCAATGACAGCACAATGTGTAGTTTTGCATTTAAGAGGCATATGAATGCCATATCTCTGTGCATGTGAGGTTCACATACATAGGTACTCCTTCCTTCTCTCTCTCTCCCTCCTCCTTCCTTCCTTCCTTTGTTCTCTCCCTTCCTTTCTTTTTACATTTTAAAGGGGTTTCCTTACTTGGAAAGACTGACTTTTCAGAGAGGAAGTAAAGTAATCCACTCCCCCTGTGGTAGAGTGATCATTACTCATTTGAAGTGTCACCCCATAGATTTAGGATATGCCAGCGTTTTTTAAGTAAGTCAACACAACCAATTCAGCCACATGGTACGATGAAATCTAACCACTGTGGGCACTGTTAACCTTCCATTTGAATTCTTTTGAAATGGTGACAAGTCACATAGCTAATGACTGTCCATCTGCAGTGGAGAAAGTACTGGCTGTATCTACCTATGAGTCAGAAACACCCCCCACAGCCCCATAAAAGATAAAAAGCCAAAACACCTTATTAACTTTGAGAAAAGAGTGAAGATAGGGAATGTATAAAATGGGGTCACTTTAACCAATGCTGCTAAAATTGTTAACATTATCAAGATTCAGGCATGAGGAAAAACCCCATTTTTGTTCTAACTAGTCTAGGAACTTAAATTTTTTTTAATTTTCCAGTCCTGCATCAATGCCTGGTTATGCATCTGGACCTCCAGATAACCCTCTAATTACCCACTGAAGGACTCATACATCCACCTGACCGCTAGGTCACTGGACATGACCAGACCACCTGGTGCCCATCTTTCAACCACCTGGCATCCAACATTCTTCATCCTGATTGGCTGTCACCTGACAACCATTCTGGACAGATCCTAGGGCTAAGAATGTAGGACTGATAATTCTCAAGAATGTACCTTTTACTGTAAGAATTTTAACTTTTTCTCTCTTCTTTAAAACAGCAGGGTTTTGCCTGGCTGTTTCCAGTTTGAAAACTCTAGGACCCTTGAACAAACCTATGATTTAGTTCTAGGAAAACCATCAGACTCTTTTTGAGTTTGTTCAACAGCTTTTAGGAAAACTTTCTTCCTTGCTGTGGGCCTTAGACAGACCATGCACACTTCTCTGGGTTCACCCCTAGACCAGAATTCCTGTGCCTGGTGGAATGTGCTTTGGGTCAGTTACACTGTCTTCTCTAAGTCCTTTGAAAGGACCCTCCTCCCTCTTGCTGCAGGACCTCCTCTCGCTGCATGCTGTGCTCCAAAGTAGCTGCTACTCATTGTTCAGTTCCAAGCTCCATTGTCTCTCCCCGGGGGAGCTGCTCTGATCCCAACCAAGTCAAACACCCCTTTTCCTGCATTCCCAGGACACCAGGTACTCTCCTGGGTAAGTATCACAATTTTACATTTATTTTTGCAGTTCCTTGATCAATGTCTGTCTTCCCCAATGAACTGTAAGTCCCAGTTCCCATGTTATTCTGCCAGCAAAGATCTAGTTTGACGAGAAGCCCTAACCTCGTTCAGGCGCTGCCGAGCTCGGTGGGATGTCAGAAGACTGCATACCCGTTCATGGATTTTCTTCCATGTGGACTGAGACCCAGGGTGGAACCTGCTCAACAGATAAAACAGGGTGATTATGCCCCTAATAAAAAGGACAGTTAGAGTACATAACAATATGGGTTGACATTTACAGCTTAATAGTAAGAAAACAGAAGCAACATATAAAATAATACACATAGTACAGTTTCAACACCTGTATAAAACCTGTGTATAGGACACTCCCTAGAAATATAAACAACCAAGATGTTAATAATGATTTGTGTTTGGGTGTGTGGCTGTGAGTGTCTTTCTTCTCTGTACTTAACTATGTACTTTAGGTATTTCTCTAAAAAACAAATCCTGTTTTTACATTAATAATTTAATCCAAAAAAATTTAATATAAACATCAATCCTGTTGTTTTCCACCATAAGGATTTTATTTTGTATCTCATTTACTTGAGGCCAACCAGACCCAACCTTAACCACAGGTCCTAACATCGTCTTCCAGTTCCGTGAACATGACGCACCTCCTCCTCCCAGAGGCATCTGCCCACACTGCTCCCTCTGCCCGGAGGGCTGTCACCCCAGCCCTGTCCACACTCGTGTTAACTCCTACCCACTATCCAGAGCTCAATTCATGTATTAATTTCTTGGGAAAGTCCTTCCTGATTCCTTTCGTGCAAAGGAAGTCAGCGTCCCTATTTTATGCATTTGGAGTCCATTTCCGTCATATTCAGTGCACTTCCCCTAGCAGACAGACTGTCATCATTCGATTGGTGTCTCTTTCTATTCCTAGGCTGAAATTGGGACTGCAACTCTTGGGTTAATAGTTCATCCTATGGCCGCATGAGTATTGAATACTACAGTAGGTATATTTAATAAATATTTCTTGAGTGATTGAATTCATTCACTCATTAGTTGAATTAATTTATTCACTTTCAGGAGGGAGTGGGTACCAACTCCTAAATTCTGAGGTGGAATTAGCAATTTGATTATGAAAATATTGTTTCCTCAAAATGCCTGAAGAATAGTAGCAATTTGGATAAAATTGTTCTCTTTAATTAGCATACAATAAACATTAGAAAGCATAGGAACATTTGGGAATCAATCGGGGATTACTATGACTGACACATTACTGAGCTCCTGAGCAGTTGCCCCTCTGCTTAGTTTGGGACCAACATCTGGGCAGCTCATCCTGGCTCTCTCTATAATGAGCACATTCAGCTTGTTTCCAGGTTGATAAGACCAAGAGCATTACTGTATTTAAACAAATCCATAACCAACTCAGAAAAACAACTCAGCAAATGAAAGCACCACCTGAAGCACTATCCATATTTAAGAAAAGGCCAGGCATATCATTTCTATACTTCTCTAAGGATTTTTAAAGGAAAAAATAAAATATATTGAAGCTATAAATAAAGCTAGTATCTAAAAAGACCCACTAGCTAGACACCATAAATGTATTTTCCATAGCTGTTCAGTAGCCAGTACCAAAACAATTCCTACAATTTGTCACAATTATTATTATATACAATCAATATTACACTTGAAGATCTCTGAGAATGAGTCAACAGACAGGATCAGGGCTGTACCTTTACTATAGCTTTCTCCTTGTGCTGTGGAACAGGGAGGATGTGTGCTAAGGGGATGTGACACTATCCAGATGACAGATAGTGATCAGGCTCAAGGGTGTTTGTTTTTCCATCCTTTGGGACTACCATTTTTCACCCCACTAGTTAAATGGATTTTATTCTTCCTCCACTAAAACCTTGGGCTGAGTCTCACTCCAAAATTTGTCTCCCAACTCATGCTTACAACCTTAGTCCTTACTGATTTCAGTATTAAGCTAGCAGAAACAGAAAAGGTATTTCTCAGCACTCTTGTGATCTGGGCAGAGGGAGACTGGTCCCAATTGTGCTGATGTGGAAAGAACAGTGAATGAGGTTGAGGCAAAGTACTAGGAGCACCTAGTATTCCAGAGGCTGCCTCTGTGATCCTGCTAAAGTCAACAAGGAATGGACTCATCCCAGAGGATAAAGAGGATATCCTTCATTCAAAACAGCTATCGTACTTCCAGTCAAGATGGAGGCATAGGTAAACACAGCTCACCTCCTCATGTAACCACATCAAAATTACAACTGTACTGCAGAACAACTATCACTCAGAACCGTCAGAAATTGAATTAAATGGAAGTCCAACAACTACTGAATTAAAGAAACCACATCCATCCAGACTGGTAGGAGCATCCATCCAGACTGGTAGGAGGGGCAGAGATGCAGAACAGGCTGGGTCCACATCTGTGTGAGGAGGGAAAAAAATCAGGAAGGATATCTCAAGAGTGAGGAGTCCCAGCCCAAACCAGGTCCCCCAGCCCAGGGTTCCAGTGCCAGGAAGATAAGACCCCATAACTTCTGGCTATAAAAACCAGCAGGGATTGAGTTGGTGGAAGAAACATCTGGAGTCCCAAGGAGCTCCTCTTAAATAACCCACACACGGCCTTACTGAGACTCACTCCCTCAGAGCTCCAGCACTGGAGTAGCAGCTTGAAAGGCACCAGTGGCATAAGGATAGAAACTGAAGTGTCTGGAATCAAGTCAAAAGCTGGGGGACAGCTTTCTCCCAGACAGAAAGGCAGGCAGAGGCCACTGTTCCTTTTCTGAACACTCCCTCGCGGAGCCACAGAGCTGGCAGGCAAGTGCCATATCTGAGACTCCATTGACCTGGCTGTCCCTGTTTTCCCTACCCTGGAGATCCCCTGAGGCTCCATCCCACCTATCTTATGGGCCCATCCAAGCTGTTAACAGTGACTTTTCCATACAAATGGCTGATCTTGGCTCAAGCTACACAAGTTCCTAAATCCTCTCAAACAAGCAACACCTGGCCTCAGTGAGCCCCTAACCCCGATACCTCTTGCTAAGTGGCCCCAGGACCAGCACTAACAGCAGCCACTCTGGCTTCACAGCTTGGTTTCAACTGGAAACTTCAAAGCCCAGCACAAGTAGCAACCGCCTCAGATTGCTTTATAGCTCAGGAAGGGTGGCTCCAGGCAGAACACAGGATGGGGCTGACCTTGGCCTATACCACCCAGGAAACCCCAGAGCCTGCGCATCCAGTGGACAACTACAAACCACATTGGAGCACCACCACCCTGCCCCTGCAAAGCTGATCCTCCATGGAGGGCAGAGGTTGGTCATCAGTGGACACAGCCAGTCCTTGCAGCTGACTGGCCTGGGTAAATTGCTACCATTAACCTGCCAACAGCAATGAAGGCTCAACTACAAGAAGAGGGTATACTCAACCCTAACAAAGGGTGAACCTTGAGTACCCTTCTTAGGTGATAGGGGAAGCTGTGCCACTGGACCCTACAGAAAACCTAGCATATTAAGCCACGCTACCAAGATGGGGAGTGACAGTAGCTCTACCTAACATCCAGACACAAACACAGGGAGTCTGCCAAAACAAGGACACAAAGAAACATGGCACAAATGAAAGAAACTCCAGAAAACTCCAAAAAAGAACTAAAGGAGATGGAGATAAGTAATCTACCAGATGCAGAGTTCAAAAAAAAAAAAAAAAACTGGTTGTAAGGATGCTCAAGGAACTTAGTGAGGACCTCAAGAGCATAAAGAAGACCCGTTCAGAAATGGAGGACAAACTAATTGAAATAAGGAACAATTTATAGGAAACAACAATAGAGTGGATGAAGCCAATAATCAAATCAATGATTTGGAACATAAGAAAGCAAAAAACAACCAATCAGAACAAGGAGAAAAAAGAATACAAAAAAAATAAGGATAGCATAAAAAACTTCTGGGACAACTTCAAGCATTCCAACATTCACATCGTAGGGGTGCCCAAAGAACAGAATAAAGAGCAAGAAATTGGAAATCTATTTGAAAATGTAATGAAAGAAACCTCCCTAAGTTGATGAAGGAAATAGACATGCAAGTTCAGGAAGCACAGAGTCCCAAATAAGATGGATGCAAAGAGGCCCAGTCCAAGACACACTGTAATTAAAATGCCAAAGGTTAAAGATAAAGAGAGAATCTTAAAAGCAGCTAGATACTCAATTCGCTCTCTCCGAAAAGCGCTATGCTGATTATAAAGAGTTTGGGTGATGTAGAAAAACTAGGCACATGGATAAAAGCCATGGGTTTCCTCCAGTTCTGGTAGAAGAGAAGCACTCTGTGGCTGTCAGAGGATGGATGTTTGATCATTACCCTCCTTTTACAGCTCAGGAAACTAAGGCCTAAAAGGCCAAGTGTTTGTGCTCGATCCCACGTATCACTTAGGGACAATGAGCACTACAGCTCAAGTTTCCCGACTACCACCAGTTGATGGCTGTTTCCCTCTCCATTTAAAATCGATTCTGTCTTTACATCTCTCAGGTAAGCCCTCCTGCTTTGCCAGCCTGCCACATTCCAGGATGGTAGGAATAGGAAAACCCGACAGAGATGCAGGCCAGGAAGAGAGGGGGTGTAAATATATTTCTGACCACCTGTTTTGGGGAGCCAAGGCCAATTTTTAAAAATCTATGTTATACTATTTTCTCTCAATAAAGTAACTTATCAAAAACTCACATTTTTAAATAGATTTTATTAAAATACTTGATTTGGTTTCCTCAAGCCCATGATTGAACATTTTACTCTAAAGTTTTTCTATCATTTCCGAAAAACACTAAGAATGCACCACCACTTTCTTAGTCTACCTCCAACTTAATATAATTCCTATTAGAATTTCAGGGGCACTTTTGTTTTAAGATATTTGCTGAGTCCCTTTGTGAGTAACTGTTATTTTGACACAGGGATTTATCTTATTCTCATCACTAACATTGCTGAGTAAGGCAGACAGCATATCTCCTATTCAGAACAACTATCTCACTAACAATATCTGCTGTGCCTCTTCCCTGTTAAGGTGAGTTAAGGTGATCAACTGTCCTGGTTGCCAGGGACTAAGGGGTTTCCCCAGAACACAAAGCATCAGGGTTAAAACAGCCCTGGGCAAACTGGACAGTTAATTACGTTGCTAGAGAGTGAAGTTTGGAAAATAAAAGTTCCCGTTCTCTATCTCTGGCCAGCCTTCTGGACATATGCAATCATAGTTTTTAAAATTTGTGACAATAATATAAACACACCAAGAAACCATGTCTGGAAAAAGAGAAAGAAAATATATCCACACATCATTCATGTTTGTCTTTGGGTGACAGGACTCTGGGTGATTTTTTTCACTCCTTTTTGTTTTTCTGTAATTTCCAAATTTTCTATAGTGAACACTTTTATACTGGTGAAACCAAAAGCTTGAGTTTTAAAATATGTAACATCTAAAAATGGATAAATAGTATCTATGCCAAGTTAGCTGTCCGAGCCATTCTCAACAAACTTCCTGAGATACGTGTTCCAGCAACAAGTGAAAAGGCTAAACTTTTACTTTTAGGAAGATCTTGAAAGGAATACTAATTTTTCATATCAAGGTGTCGCAGCTGAGTATTCCTGCGGAGGCAGACTGGCGCAGTGACCGGCCCCACTCCTGCCAGAACACAGGCACTCTTCAAGCAAAGAGGTGGGTGCTTGCTGCTGACCTTGCTCGGCGAAGGGGCCGATCCAGACGAGGGCTGGGAGATCTGGAGTGCCGGGAGGTGGCCAATGAAGTTTCCAGGCGGCAATCGGCATCCCCTTGGTTATCGTAACTGGGCGAGGGCTTTCCAAACTTACTTGAATTTAACCGTGATGGTGACTCATTCCTTAAAACAATCCGTTCGTCTGGCTCTTTGATAACCTGAGTGACAATGTGCATTACTCTTTAGTTGGAGTTTTCCTTTTCTTTGCTTAATTCAAAGCTGGGGTGGAGTGGGACTAGGAAGAGAACTGAGGGCAAGGTGATGGAATACCTGCCCTGGGGTATCTCCTGCTATAAAAGAGGGGTTGGAGTAGAGAAGACAAGATACAAAATGCTCAGGAGTCAAGGTCAAGGAAATATGACTAAAACTGTGTATGTCTGGCATGTATATATTAACAAGCCAAAACAAACTCATGCTCTAAACTTTGATTTGTGAGGACTGGGGGTTATTGGGTTTGGGAAAGGTAATAATTTTTAAACAAAACATTTAAATGCTCTCACATAATAAGAAGCACAGTATACTCCATTTTCTTTGCATATATCTGTCCCCATGTCGTAACACAGAACTTTGCCTCTTCACCTTGACAAAGTAATTTACCATCTCTATGTATAAAAGTTATCCGATTAAAGAAAGAGCAATGAAAATTCTATGGATAATGTAGGTATTGGGCCTACATACACCCTCACTAGGGATTCAGCCTGCAAATGCAAACAGTTTCTATGAGAGGAACAAACAAACTAAAGCAAAGCAAAGCAGACAGTAGAGCCTGGGGAGATGTTAAACTCCAGTTAAACTGTAGCAATTCCATAAGCAGCACTAGCTAGGAATGTACCTTCCACCAGTCATTGGAGAAAAGCACAGTCATCGACATTAAATAGCTGGAAATAAATTATTTTACAAATGCTACTTCTAAAATTACCTTTATGTTAGCTGCAAGGCTGTCAAGAGAAGATGCTAGAAGAAAGAGGAACAGGTGATTCAATGACTCATTATTACCAGTTTCCCCCTACAACTGCTGTTACGCTTACTCCACAGCAGTACAAAAGCATTACACAATGAATTATTAGAGAACGGAAATGCTCCCTTGCAAATTACACTATCACTTTGAAGTCTCCCTTGAGTCACAGCAGTTCTATGAGTTATTCTGTCCTCGTGAAGTCAACAATGAGGTTATATCATTAATGACAGCACATATGGATACAGGAAGGGTAAAAGAGAGTCTAAAGTGAAACAGTAAGTTTGGTAACCTCTAAGCAGCCAGGGAAACTCATATTTCCCCCAGGTGCTCAGAGCCTAAAAGAAAGCTTCAAATATAAAATTCATATATGCTGCTGCTTCTGCCATTCCCTTTATATGTGGTTTTCGTGGAATCCTATTTAGGCAGACACTCTTGAGGGCACTTGTTCAAGGTAGACACAAATGTTAAATTGAGACAATGAAGACATGAGAGCTTGGAGAAACTTGACACGGCAAGAGTGTAAATTACGATTACCCCAAATACTCAGAATGAGTAAGTAGATCTAATGCCAGAGAACGGTGAGAATGACTAGGAAGTGAATAATTTAATACACATAAACAAAACCAACACTAAATTGGATTTTTCCAGGTTGAGAAGTAAAGCGTTTTTGGAATGTGCATTTGCAAAGGCTATGCTAAAGCTCCCAGGCTTCCCGCAGTGTGACTGGGACTTAAGCAGTGAGAGGGGCTTTCCCTGACTGCTGATTCCCCTTGTGCCACTGGCAGTAAGAAGGAAACTATAAAAAGGGATTTTAAAGTCTGGAACCTGGCGTGTCCTCTGGGCAGGCAGGTATGTGTGTGTTCCTCTAATCCCAGACGCTCCCTTCTCCCAGCTGGGCAGGGAAAGGGCAATGCTAAGGCCTTTTTCAGATACAGCCACAAACCTGCGCCACAGTCCCCCTGCTCGGGATTTTGAGCACTCCCTTCCACAGGGGCTTGTGTTTGTTCCCTTTGCTTCTCACAGTGCGGTCTGCGGACCAGTAGCATCAAATCACCTGGAAACTTGTTAGAAAAGAAAGATCACAGGCCCCACCCCAGCCCTACTGAGTCAGAATCTGCAGTTTAACAAGATCCCGAGGTGATACAAATGCACGTTCAAATCTGAGAAGCACTGCTTTGCTCTCTTAGGCCTTGGTGAATGAGCTGACAGGTGGCCTAAGCAAAGGTCTGGCTTGGAAGCTACAGGATCTGAGCCCAGAGGTCTGAATGTCTTCTCAAAATGCAAGTGTGCCAAAAACTTGGTGTGTGACCTGCACACATTCTGTAACCTCTCTGGAACCTTAGTTCTCCACCTTCCAGGATTAGGAAATAATAAAGGCCGAAACCGATGTGGATGTGAGTCCTATCATGACTGGGCCAGTATTAAGCCCAACTGGCCCTCTCTGGGAAAGGATATTTGCTGTTGCTGGATTTCACAGTAATAGGAAAGACAGTGCTGTTTTTACAGGTGACCCTGGTGAATTTCAATCCAAAGGACTTGAATTAAATGTCAGAGGTGATAAAGCACTTTCTGTGTCAAAGTGCACTCTGTCCTTGGTTGGCTGCAGTCAGTCACCAGGATCCAAGGACACCGGCTTCAGTTACCAGAAGAGACTGTGCAGCCCTTTAAAACTATAAGCCTTCAGGCTTAAAAAGGAAAACCTGTTGTCAGGGATGGTACCAGTCCAGTCCCACCAGGAGGAAGAGAATAGGCCACCATCATCACTTTCTAGCCCAAGAATTTTTATTAAGTTCAGGAATGGTTGAACTTCAACTGCCATGACCTTCAGTATTGACACGGTTTGTGTATTTCAATCAAAGGCAAAGGTCTCCAAGGGATGCTTCAACCCAGTGACTCTCAATGTGGTTCCGGGACCTCCCCAGGTGCCCCCCAGACCCTTCAGAGGATCTGCAAGGTCAAAACTATTCTCCTAATAATACTATGACTACATTGCCTTTTTCACTCTTCTTCTGTCATCACTGTACAATGGAGTTTTCAAAAAGCTACGTAACTTCTTGACCTTTTGTCTAAGATCAAGTGTAATATCAAAAAGCTACATAGCATGTCATAATGTACTCTGACATTATGACAGTGGAATGTGCGCTTGTGTATTTTTGTATTTTACAAATTTCTCCGTTTTCATTTCTAATATGCTAAACATGAATAGATATCATCCACATAAGCAAAAGCTCTCTGGGGTCCTCAATTTTCACGAGACCTAAAAGTTTGAGGTGCCCTGCCTTAACTGCTTCAGACAGAGTTGACTTGCCCTCACTAACACGGACTCTTATAAAGCAAATGTTATGTCTCCTAATCCCTGATCCCATGCTCTTTCCTATCCAGAGAAATCGCGAGCCTCATTTTTTTGCTATCGGTGGTGCCTTTGCAAGGAGTTTGCACCAAAACAAGCTGCTCCCTGCTTTCCCAGCCGAGCCAGGACACAAATGCTGCCAGAGCACACGTGGGGGCCATGCCGTAGCGCAGTCTCGACAGCTCGGGGAACTCTGAAACAGCTTCTCAGCTGACTCTGCTCCGTGGGGACTCCTTCCCTGGAAACCCCACAGCTGGGGAGTACTTGAAGTTAAACCCCAAGTTTCCAAAGAAACGTGTGATTCCACAGTATGAAAGATTTAGAAGTAGGGTGCATTTGTTCCCATAGGAAAATGTACAGGAGTAACAAGAAACTTGAATACCTCTTCTCATGGGAAAGGGAAAGTGTGAAAACTTGGATTTTCTTCTAGACTTCCCAGAATGATGCTCTGAAATATTCTCACCGAAGGGCTTTGCACTGTCCACCTGAAAGAAAAGGAAAGAAATAAGATTTGAACCCAGCATAGCTTGGATTACCCTCTCCACCTTACCTGTAATGCTTTCCTCCCCTTCCGTCGTGGGTCACGCGAGTGGGAAAAGAAGGTTGGGAAGAAATAAAATCACAGTCTCCATGTACATTCAATATTATCCCAGCAGGAGGAGAAGCCTGTCCCTATCTCCACTGAGGCTAGGTCACAGACAGATGGGCTCGGCGTTAGCATAAAAAACTAAAGTTGGACACAAGTTATATTCTAACCAGTGGTAAGGATCTAGCCCAGAAAAGAGCAAGTGAGGTTCATTTCGCATTCTTTTAAAACAGGGCAGAGTTTCATGTTCCCAGTCTGAGCAGTGCTGGCCTAGGTGGGGTCCTCCCTGAAGACAAGGAAATATCACAAGGTGACTGTTCAGCTTCCACATCCCTGCCAGTCTCAGTGAGACTGTCCAATAAACTATATTATTGTACATAAAGAGACCATATTTTCACAAATTAGACAATGTGATCTGCAAGCAGGTAATAGAAATAGGGAGAGTTGCTGGACTTGTTTCACCTTGTTTATTTGTTGTTGTTGTTGTTGTTGTTGTTTAATTTCAAGAAGAGAAGTTATAACATTACTCTTCATTCTACTTGAAGCAATATACTGATTAGAAATCACAGTCTCCACAACATTAGGTCTTGTAAATTTAAATGCTTCTACTTAAAACACCAGGTATCAGGAAATCTGGCTAAATGAAAAAGAATGTATAAAGCACTTAGAAGAGTTTCACACTTAGTAAAGGCTAGATAAGACTTTGTTCAATGAAATAAATATCAAGCTAGTTTTATTACCTAAGAAACCTACCAAGATTTTAAAGTTATTTACCCCATAACAGCACAGACTAAAGTTATATTTTACAAAAATGTATTTCAGATGGGATAAATCAGACTGTCCAATAAACTCAATTCAACAATATTTCTGTGATGTCATGTTTAAAGACTGGTTGCTAGGTTTTTGCCAGACATTGTTATCCAAGTCACCATGAAGAAAACAGCTGTTCTGTGTTCTTAGCTGAAGAACATCTCCACACCAGCTAAAAACCAACTCTGAACACGGTCATCTCAATGACAGCGTGACTTTGAGGTTTACCGTGCTTCCTATCTGATGTCAAATGCACAGATGTCGCCACTGGTGACTTTAAGTCAAATTATCAACTTGACAATAATATCAATAGTTAACTAATAGAATTATTAGAGCTACTGGACAATAAGTCATGAACTAGAACACAGAATGGTGTTAATGAAGAATATGAAATATGCCCTGGCTGGTGTAGCTCAGTGGATTGAGCACAGGCCTGTAAAGCAAAGGGTCGCTGGTTTGATTCCCAGTCAGGGCACATGCCTGGGTTGCAGGCCAGGTCCCCAGTGGGGGACACATGAGAGGCAACCACACATTGATGTTTCTCTCCCACTCTTTCTCCTTCCCTTCCCCTCTCTCTAAAAGTAAATAAATAAAATATTTTTTAAAAGAATATGAAATATTAGAAATGCTTTTAATGTAATATCACTGTATATATTGAGAAACTTATCTACATATAGTATAGTATAATTACAGCTTTGTGGAAAAATAAGGACTTTTGAATATAAAAAGGTGAAAGAAAATGGATTAAGTTAAATAAGTAATTTAGTTGTTTTTATTATGCTGGTGAGCCTATAGGTAATTATTTTGAATATTTCAATATTTTCCTTACTTTTTATAGTAGTCAAAAAATTAAAGGAGACTAAAAGAACTAGTGTGATTAAATCTGCCAACTTCTCTGAGGTTTGAATCTAAAATAAATTTAATCAAGGGCTCTGACTATGCACGTTATTGCTCCTTCCTGCACATACATCTTCCCTGCTCTTTACAGTATGGCCAGTGAGCAGCGACCTCATTTAAAACTTCAAGCAGTTTTCTGTAAAACTGATGAAGCTTTAGTTTTAGATTGATACAGAGTATACGCCAGCCTTTGTTATGTGTCTTCTACCTACGAGTTCACTGATTCTTCTGGATGATGGTTGCCATGACACTCTTAATGAACAATTCTCAAAAATTAAAAGCAGGGATACCTTCTGGAGAGCAAGTCCTCTGTACAAAACATCTTTATAGGAATTTCCTAACCATGACTCTAAGAAGGGAACACAATTTAAACTGTTATTATTCAGTTTGAATTCCCTCTTTAATATTTTTAAGTATATTTTACTGATCATGCTATTATAGTCGTCCCATTTTTTTCTCCCTTTCAGTCTCCTCCACCCTGCACCTCCAGCTCCCACCAGCATTCCTGCCTCTTAGTTCATATCCACGGGTTGTACATATAAGTTCTGTGGCTTCTCCATTTCCTGTTCATAGTTTTAATCTTTTTTTAATAGATTTTATTTATTTTTAGAGAGGTGAAGGGAGGAAGAATGTGAGAGAAACATCAGTTGCCTTTCTCTTGCTCCCAACCAGGGACCTGGCCTGCAACCCAAGTATGTACCTTGGCTGGGAACTGAACCAGCAACCTTTTGGTTCGCAGGCCAGAGCTCAGTCCACTGAGCCACACCAACCAAGTGATCTTTTTCTTAGATAAGTCCCTTTACCATTTCATATAATAAGGGCTTGTTGGTGGTGATGAACTCCTTTAACTTGACCTTATCTGGGAAGCACTTTATCTGCCCTTCTATTCTAAATGATAGCTTTGCTGGATAGAGTAATCTTGGAGGTAGGTCTCTGCCTTTCATGACTTTGAATACTTCTTTATTTAATATTAACCAATTGGTTTTATGACCCAAACTTCCTGTATTTTTAGCTCATTCACACCCTTACCATTCCAAAGAACTCTGAAAAATAATTTTAGGCTCACATGTCTAACTACAAATGGAGGTTTGCTTTCTCTGGAGATTTTGAAGTTATTTCCAAGGTTCAACTCAGCTGGCTGGTCCTGGAAGAAACGCCTGGTAGAATATGGAGAGGGTGCTCGGGACTGCATGCTCTGGGGTGATTTGTTGAGATTATGCTCCCTTGGCTTCCCGTGTGTATTATTTAAGGGGAATTTTGGTCCATATGGTGTAGATAAAGGACTTCGTGACTTATAAGTTTCTTCCTGAAACCAAAAAGGAAAAATATATATTTTTAAAAAGAAAATTTCATCAGAATATAATTATATCTAATTGAACTTTGTTTACCTAAGGTAGAGAACTGACCATCTCAGATTTGTAAAACAGAAATTCAAGGGCATTTTTCTACTTAATTTTCCTTCAGTTCACTTAACATTACTAGCATTTATAACTCATTATTATGTTATATTTCAATTAATAACAGTGAGATTTATTTGTATTAGGAGACAGTTGGTAAGTATTAGAAATTTCCCCCAGTCATAGACAGATGATTGATCAATACACAGATATTAAGACTGAGATTGGGAGAGAGAATCTGGCATATACTCTGATCCAATAATTTCACATCAATGAATTTATTATAAGGAAATAATTATGACTATGTGTTTAGCTAAAAATATTTTTATAACAGTTCAAAACTGAGAAACCAACTATATTGGTAAGTTGTGAGTAAGCAATTGCCTCTCAACTCCAAACCTACTTTTCTAGACTCTGCTTGTAATACAGGGCTGTCACTCTGCAAAACCCTTCTCCAGCTATCATTTGACTCTAGCACCACTAGGAGGCGCTAGAGGGAGTCTGCAAGACTGCACCAAGAAGGCAGAACTGGCCACTGCCGTTTTGCATTCTATTCCTGTCAGCATCAGCCCAATAACCATGCTTTATCTTGGCAACAGCACATGGTTCCAGAGTATAGCTCCCACCACTCCAATAATCCCAGAACTAGCCTTAGTGGGACCCCCTCAGACATACCGACACTCAGAGATTAGCATCTAGCCCCAGAGGAGCTGAGGCACCCGCTACAAGCAATGTCCCCCTCAGAGGTCTGAGTCCCAGCTCATCCAAGTCCTACCTCCGAATTCCTAAGGAAGCACCCAGGGACGGCAGCCCCTCCCCAGGGTCCCTCTCCTATGGTATTCCCTTCCTATGGGTCTCTTCCTCAAGCTTCCATGTTCTCAATGGCCTGAACTCCTTCCTTTGTTTCCTCAGTCCAAGGGGTTGGAAGCTGCTTCCTGTAGTTACTGTCTCTATCACTTCAGTGTTCCTTTTACCTCTTCAGCCTCTATTAGCCTTTTTTTTTTTTTTCATTAAATCTTTCTGTTAAAATAATATGTGTGGTTTGTTTTCCTGATTGGATTGTGACACATCAGTTAAGTGCCCAACATTAGGAAAATGGTTGGCCAAGTAAATTATGGTATTACTGAGCAATGGCATACAATGAAGCCATGAAAATTTGCCTGGTGTAAAAGTACTTAAGGAGCCCTGGCTGGATCAGTTGGTTGAAATGTCATCTGGTAACAAAAAGGTTGCAGGTTCAATTCCCAGTCAGGGCACATACCTAGGTTGTAGCTTTGACCCCTGGTTGGGGTGTGTACAGGAGGCAACCTTTTGATGTTTCTCTCTCACATTGATGTTTTTCTCTCTGTCTCTCTCTCCCACCCTCCCTCCCTTCTTCTCTCTCTAAAATCAATAAACATATCCTTGGGTGAGGATTTTTTAAAAAGGCACTTAAGTACATGAGAACATGTCCATGGTATATTAAGTAAAAAGGGAAGGGTATAAAATAATACGCAGTATAGTATGATTCCAATCCTTAAATAAAAGTGTATGTGTTGTAGAGAAGAATATACTCAAAAAATTATGCTCATTTCTAGATAGTAAAAATTACAAACAATTTTTAATTTTATGTCCTTTTTCTTTATTTCTATTTTCTAATTTTCTAAAATAAGTGGGATACTCTTACTATGACAAAAAATAAAAGATATTACTTTTATTTTATTTTTTATTGACTTGAGAAAGAGAAAGAGAAAGAAACACCAATTTGTTGTTCCACTTATCCATGTATTCATTGGTTGCTTCTTGTATGTACTCTGACCAGGGATCAAACCCACAACATTGGCGTATCAGGACGACGTTCTAACCAACTAAGCTACCTGGCTGGAGCAAAGATATTACTTTTATAAGAGTTAAAAAGAAGTTCAAACACACGCACACACACACACACACACACACACACGTATATATAAAAGGAAGATAGATATATAAAATTTATAAATATAAAAAATCTCCTATGTATAAATATATATAAATAGGAGGAAAATATATGTTATATATATAATTTACATGTATATAAAAGATATATAAAATTTATATATACACACACATATACACATATATAGAGAGGTTTTAAAGAAAAAAAGACTGAAAAATTCACTGTGCATACATATAATTGGAGAAAATAGTAGATAAATAAAGAAAAACTGAAAATCAGCTAATTACTTCCTTAACATTAATCACTGGTCTCCCACTATATGAGTTATAATGCCCAGAGGATTGATGGATTTGCACAGACTGGTGATGAAGTACCCACAGCCCACATTTTCAAGGTCTTTTGAAGGATCAGGCAAGATTTAGGATGACAAGCAAAGTATTCAAAGAAGCTTTACAAATTACATTGTATTCATTCTCCATACTGTTCTAGGAAGGACTTTAAATTGTTACAAAATTGTGTACAATCAGGTAAAAGAAACACAGAAAGAAATCAGGGTGAAGGGGAAGCTAGGGCTGAACAAGAGAACAAAATGGAGGGAGTGCTGCCCATGGACGCCCCAAGACCCTTCGCGATGACC
Source organism: Carollia perspicillata (assembly GCA_004027735.1). Classification (NCBI taxonomy): domain Eukaryota; kingdom Metazoa; phylum Chordata; class Mammalia; order Chiroptera; family Phyllostomidae; genus Carollia; species Carollia perspicillata. Next base: position 8,020 of record PVKM010002525.1, on the reverse strand, counting down.
GAAGATGGCTCACAATACAACTCTGAGCTTCAGTCTCAGAAGAAGAAAGAAGGAGACACTATTGTTCATAAAATCAAGACTAAAAATCATGGAACAGCCACCACCAAAAAAGCTAACTAGCTTACATGTCAAACTTGCGATTCTAGCTCGAGACCATTCTGTTCCACCAACTGTACCATGATGAATGTGTCAAACATATTCGCTCTAATGTGACAAGCTGGGCGAGCAGTTTACAGAAAGTCAAAGTTAGCAATAAGTCTCCAGGTTTCTATCCGCCCAGTTGCATCTAAACTTGATAAACCAAGTTCTTTAAACTTGTGGAGAAAATGCTTGACATTTCTATTACTGGCTTCTTGATGATACTTACAAGAAATCTGTTTCGATGCAGAAGCACACATTCTCTGATGGCTGTCCTTGTAGAAAACTCTATTTTGGGAGCAATGCCCTAAAAATAAAACAGCATAAAAGAGGCAAGTAAAATTATTGGAAACAGGTTCTTTGCACATCCCATTCTAACTTGAAATCATGTAAGAACCTAATTGCTCTTTTGTGTGGTTGGCATAATCCATATGCATTACTTAAAATATGCACGTAACGAACATATATACACACAATGAAATATTATTTGGCCTTAAAAAAGGGCATTTTGCCACTTTCAACAACATAGAAGAACCTGGAGGACATTATGCTAAATGAAAGAAGCCAGACACCACAAGATGAACACTGCTTGAACTCACTTATATATGGAATCTACATAGTCAAACTCATAGGAGCAGAAAGTAGAATGCTGGTTGCCAGGGACTTCCAAGACGAGGGAAATGGGTATATGTTAGTCAAAGAGTACAAAATTTCAATTATGCAAAATGAATAAATTCTGGAGGTCTAATGTACAGTCATGTGACTATAGTTAACAGTACTATATTGTTATTAGATATTTGAAATTTCTAAGATCTTAGGTGTTCTTACCACAAAAGAAATAAAAATGGTAACTAGTAACATGTGGCAGATATATTAATTAGCTTGATTGTGACAATTATTTCACAAAAACATCAAGTTGTAATCCTTAAATGTATACAATTTTTGTCAATTATATACCAATAAAGATGAAAAATAAAAAATAATATGTAAGAATAGCTAAACACATAAGTTGTATTATGTGCCAGGTCCTGACCTAAGTCCTTTGCATGTAGGAACTCATCTAATCCTCAAAACCACCTAGTAAGGTGGGTCTTAATAGTATCTCTACTTTGTAGAGGAGGAAACTAAGACACCGAGTTAGAGTAACTTGCAATTAGCCACTCTAATGAGATTACCTAGGGGAAATGAGAGATAGGAGTTTTCCTTTCCTATCTACTTGCTTTGAAAAACTTGCTTTATATCTCATACCATATATTTATGTTCATTTGACCTATTCCCAAACTCGTCATTTTGTTGCATTGATTGATATTCCTATTTTTGCTCAGTATACCATTGTCTAAAGTATTGTGAAATACATATATTTCAGATCAAATATTAGTCCAATGTCACACAGCTGGGGATTGGTAGAGCCAGGATTTGCAACTGTCAAGCAGCAAAGCTCATATTCTTCCCATTACCCCATGCTACCTCCTGAGGGGTAGGGGACTCAGTTTGTTTCCTGTGCATTCATTCCTATACATATCCACCCCGTGCACTCCTCTTGTCTACAAAACAAGTCCTTAACAGACACAACCTACATTCTTACCTCCTATTTTGTGGTACGGGGAAAACTCTAGAATATGGTATGGGGAAAACTCTACGTACTAAAGAGTACTTAAGAGTACTAGGCGTAGACCGGGACTCAAAATTTCTGAGCTTATAAATACAAGGGCCAAGGTGCTGCACAGGGTCAGATCACCCAAGGGGGCATTTGATAAAGAACATACAATGCCATGACCAGTACAGCATCACCTCCAGTTGACAAGACTGCCCACATGAAGAAGAGGACTGGGGGCAGTTCCAGGCTCCACAGTACTACTGGTGAAATCACAAGACTTCACATGTGTCTGGCCCCTGGTCTCCCATGGTCCAGTTGCCTGAGCCTGAACAAGTCATCTTTTGAGCCACAGACTTCTACAGTCTTCTCATTGCCTCACAGGGAGGCAGTATTAAACCTTCAGTGGCAGTACAATAAAATACAACACTCACCTTCATTGTGCACTTTATTATATACCAGTATTATGCTAAACACTATCCATATATTACCTCATTTAGCCCTCACAATAACCCTATGAACAAAGTACTATTATTAGTCCCATTTTATAGGTCAGAAAACTAAGGTAGATTAAGTAACTTACCCTAAGTCACAGTGTCAAATCTGGGGCTGAACCAGATGATCCTAGGCCATACTTAACCACTATCCATGTACCTGCTCGAGAATTCTTCAAACCCCTGATCCACTGCACCTAGAGAGGAGAGGAGGGTGCCTACCAGGAAGGAATCCACACTCTGTAACACCTTCTTGCTCACCTGAAATAACCTCCACGCCTGGCAATTATTTATAGACAATAAGAAAGAATGTGTTCTCTTTTTCATAGCAGCACCAATTTTAGCATAATAGTTTAGAGCTAAAACTTACAGGCTCTGTTTTGTCCGATCTTCTTAGCGATGGGATGATGGTGATGATGGTTAGGTCAATAAGTGGATTTAACAGTAGGATTTTCTAGAATCACTGCACTAACATAAAATGTAACTAAAATATTAATAATTTTAAAAAATAATATTCTCCTTGCTTATCTTATACATTTAGTCCTCACCTAACAAGAAAACAGATTATATTTTTTAAAAAATCTTGACCTCAGCAGTAAAAGGGAAGTGAGGAGGGAGGGAGGCTATTAAGAGTACCAAGCGAATGAAATAAAACAATATGGAAATACAAAGAAAAAGCCACAGTTGAGTGGAGGAAATACATCTAATTCTTTTAAAAATGATAAAGTAATAGAAAAAAATGAAATGAATAATTTGCCTGACCTGCATATGTAATTTATTCTCATGTCATACAATACTAATAAAAAGAAATTTGACAATAAACATGAGAGAGTAGCGTCAGGCAGTGACTAAGAGTGCACACTGCAAAGTCCAACAGGCCAGCATGAGAATCCCTGTTCCACTGCTCACCTGCTCTGGGACTCTGAGTACATTTCTTAAACTCCCAGTGCCAGCTTCTCCATCGATAAAACGAGGGGAAAAACAGTAGCCGCCCTGCAGGGCTGAGGAGATGGACAAGATAATCCATGCAGCAAGCTCAGCCCCGTGCCTGGCATCTCATGAGCACACCGCGAATAGGTAACATGTGGGATCCCGTTTCTGTGACATTTATGATGACAGAACTTGTAGTTCTAATCCTTCAAACAGTAAAATTCATCAAAAGTCGTCCTAATCAGAATTCCCGACTGGAACTTTAAGCCCTCCATTATCTTGCAGGGTGTGGTGAATACCACCAACACCATTTTTTTTCTCAGAGATATTGTTTGTGTATCACTTATATCCATGGTATTTATGAGATGTTTGCCTTTATTATTTTGAGTTATTGAGATATTGCTCTTCAGAAGCTAAAAGGGTAAAGTTAGATTATCAACTGAACACCTGAAACCTATATAATTTTATTAAGCAATGTCACCTCAATAAATTCAATTAAAAATAAATAAAAAGATTATCAACTGAATAACTGCCCTATAATTTAAGATCAATCGTTAGCATCAGTCTGTGAATCTCTGTCAGTTTCCCCTCCATTGAATGGGGCCCATAACGTCTGCCTTGGCTGACTCGAGAACTGTTATGAGGGAGGAGAGATATCATGTGAAAAACTGAAGTGCAAACTAAATGAGAGGTGGCGTTATTACTATTACTGCCCTCTTTTACTTTGATTATTACTAAAACAACAGCTATAATTAAATAAATTGATACCACACCTTTCAGTTAATCTACATTAAGAGGAGGTAAAAAAATCATCCTTTTTATAATTATGTGATGGTGAATCTTTCAGCGTGGGGCATCTGAGCAAGGCTACTGAACAGCATAACAGGTGTTCTGACCAAGATGAAGGCATCAGCCTGAGAGCAAGCCCTATCAGGAATGAAATGTTCAGGCCCCAAGGATTTCTCTTGCAACAGAAGCCCAGCTGGGCACAGATCGCTTACGGGAAAACCTGCAGCCGTTTTCATGAGCACCTCCCTACACATGCCAGGGTTCGAAGGTGTCAGCTTGGGCTCGGGGAAAAGAAACTCCCGTGTGTTTTCTTCATAGTAGGCCAACTCTTCCCACACTAGAAGAAAGAAGGAAAGGCATAAGTAGATTTACATTCTAAAAATAATGTATCTACATCCCAACTTTAACAAAATAAAAGCTTAGACAGATGAGAGCAGTGAGGCGGAGATGGCACATAGATAAAAAGAGACATTTTGATTATAGCACCAGTTATTCAAGAGGCAGATAACTTCTACTACTTTTTATCTCAAGGATAAATTTTAAAAGCCCCGCCACCAGTCATAACAGGGATAAAACACTATCTAAAGGTTTGTTCTACAAAACAGAACAAAGAGGAAAATCTCTTTCCGTCCATCCACCCATCCATCCATCCATCCATTCTTTCCTTTAACAAATGTTTTCTCGGGACATACCACAGGCCAGGTGCTGGGGATAGAACGGAACAAGGCAGACAATGCCCTGTTCATGCAAAAGTCGCAGTGCAGACAGGGGTTCAGTGTGTTCTGTGATGTAGGGATGCAAATGTTCCAATGGCCCAGAGAACAACTCGAGCTGTGGTTCTTAGCAGGGTGGTTTCAACCCCAGGGCCACTTCCCAAACGTGTGGAGACATTTCATGGGCGGGAGCCAACGGCCCTGCAACGCTCGAGACACTCCTGCACAACCACCTAACCTCCTAACAGACATTCTTTCCAGCGAGAAACCACTGTGTAAACCTAACTGACACGTATAAATACAACTTTTCTGCATAATTTTAAAATACACTGGATTTTCAGGAATGCAAGTAGTGTGTACATCAAGGAAGCACTGCACTTCGCTGTTTGGTTCTTTACTGTGATCCTTTTGGCATTTTGAAAATCATGTCACATCTAAATACTTCACTATGCCCAACATTTACATGTTAATATACATATTTTATTTTAAATCACTTTCCTTTTATTTCTCCCTTATATTACAGTTCAAATACTGTGGTTTGTATAAGTTGGTTCTATTAACTATGAATATTATTTCAGTATGGTAAAAGGGATGCTACAAAATATTAACCAAAGTAGATCTTGGGTCTAACAGGACTGAGAATCACTGAGCTAAAGGATGGAGAAGCTGCCATCTGAGCCCTCCTCGTCTCCATGGTGGGTGCTGCACAGGTGGTTTGCACTGAGCGTGGCCCCTCTACAGAGCACTGCCAAAACAGTAACCTAACCAATGAGGGGGCATTGCTGCCTGGCGACTGCCATTTTACTGGTGACAAGAATTCTGATGAGGTTATTTTTTGGTGCATCAACTGTAGAAACAATTGACCTTTTATCAAACAATAGAATGGATCAATTTCTTCCTACTTATTTCACTTACTGGGTTCTAATAAAGATGAAAGTGCAAAAAAAGTATTCTGTATCTTTCATCATAATATCATTTTTTTCTATTCTTCTTCTCTCAGACATGCCCCACCCACAATAAACTAATAATGTATCTTTCCCTCCCCTGCTATGCACTTGCTCAGCGGAGGCTATTCCTTCTAAAATGTCTTTTCTTCCTTCCCATCCTGTTCATCATTCAAGTTTCACCTTAAATGTCTTACAGTATATCCAACATAACAGGTTCAAAATAGAACTCTTGATTGTTTTTCCACCACAAATGAGCTCTTCCCATCTCCCATCAGAGAAACCAGTGCCAGCTGCTCCAGCCAAACATTTAGGATTTATCCTTGATTCTGCTCTTGCATTCCTTACATAAAGCCACTAGCAAGTCCAGTTGAGACTATCTCCAAAATAAATATAAAACTGTCCCCTTCTCTCCATTCATACAGCTACCACCCTGGTCCAAGCCCCGTCCACCTCTCTGCTGGACTGTCATGACCTCCTAGCTGGTCAGCCTGCTTCCACACTTCCTGCACTTAAATCCATTCTCCACACACTGTGATGTTATAAATACATCAGAAGGAGCCCTCGCCTGCTCCCCACAATGGGCATGACCTCCCCAATTGTGTTGGCAAAAGAGACTTCCTCCATTTAATGATCTCAGAAGTGCAACTTGAAAATGGGAAGTGGTGTGACAACTTCTTTGCCCATCACTAACATCAAAATACAAATTTCTACTGAAACCTACAGCATGCTGGGTAAAAACTCAGGTTCTAGGTTCAGACAGAGCTGGGTTCAAATCCTTGCTTCACCAATTGCCAGCTATGTGACTTTGAGCAAATTATGTCAACTCCTTAACTTTAGTTCCCTCTTCGGGAAAATAAAACTCATAACAGTATCTGCCTCTAAGGGCTATTGTGAGGACAAATGACAAGCACATGTGAAGGGCAGAGCACAGTGCCTGCATTACCTGCCATTACCAGGATGGCTCCCTGACACCAGCCCAGCAGCAGTCCCAGCACTACCCTGGTCTCTATGACTATTGGCGTTTTCAATAATATGTTCCTACTGGGAACAAACACCTTGATGCATGCATGGTATGATGCTCTACACATTGAGATTTTCCTTTTTCCTTTTTGCATGTTTTTGCCTAGTTCTTGTCACTGCATCCATAATGATAAATTACTATTCCTGTATGTAGCAAGAATTAAGATGCAAATAAGTTGTCAGAGAACTGGAGGTGAGCTCATCTACTATCTTTGGAATCACAGGGATAAAAAGAGACAAAGAGCATTAGAGAAACAGAAGGCTGCAAAGCTTCTCAATTCTGCCTCCCTGGTTTGGTCTCGAGATCCAAAATGCCACCCAGTATGAAAATGTCAGCACATTGAGGGGCTATTATGACAAGAGCCTAGGTTGTAAATAATAAACAACATAGACACAGGCTGAGCAATTCTTATAGAGCAAGTGAAATGTCTGAAAAACTCCACATTCTTAATAGGCTACAGCACAGACAGGGACATCATCAGTCCCATCAGTGAATAGGTGCTCCCCAAGAAGGAAACAAATGAGACTTCAAGAGAAATAATTTTAATAACAATATTGGTTCGAGAAATACCCAGCATTTGCAGAGCACATCAGAATTGACAGCTCATTTTCCAATATGGGATCTCATTTGATTCCCTCTTTGCAGATAAGGAAACTGAGGCTCTGAGAGTTGAAGACACTTGTCATGATGCCACGTGGCAAAGCAGAAACTCAAAACCAGAACATCCGAGGCAAAAGTTCTGTCCTGCTGATGCCTAGTAAACATTCTGACGAAGTATAAAATCAAGCTGTGAATCAGGGAGCGGGTGCCCACTAAAATAGCACTTTACAGCTGGACTGACTATACAAGACACATACCAAAGAACGGGTTTTATTCAAGTCAATAAAAGAAAGCACCAACTTCACTGTCAACCAGGATTATGCTGCCCCCCTGTGTCCATTTGCTTTTTCGCAGCTTTGTAAACTGGACAGACGGATTGGGGGCGAGTCTATTGCTTCTAAGACAAATAATTGGATCTTTTCTTTCTTTAGCTGCAGTGCTATATGCAAATTTGAGGTACATGTATCATTAACTTAATGATCATAATGTCTTTGACGATAGTAAGTGTTTGGAAGCAATGTGAAAAAGTATAAAACAGTAAAGTAATACATACAGCAAAATGAAAAGGTATCAATTCAGCCAGTGAAGAACTGGTCCCTGTAGCCCCGGTTACCACCTGGTACAGTCTACATAAGACTTCAAGCAAATCATATTTATTTAATCATTTGTATCAAGGACTAGTAAATTAAGAGGTTTTACCCCTGCCACCCTGGGGCTAGTGCCACCTGCATGACCCCAGGAAGTGGCACAGGTAGGGCCTGCACACCCTCAACAAGCATATGCTGGACAATGAA
>PVKM010002524.1:0-64366 GCA_004027735.1 Carollia perspicillata | reverse complement strand
TTTTTTTCTTAAATAGCCCCAGCTTTGTGGGTTCTATTTAGTGGACGCACCATAATGTTAGAGGTTTTAAAGTAATTAAACTTGTTGACTATGGAAAAGGAAAGAAGGAAGGAAGGAAGGAAGGAAGGAAGGAAGGAAGGAAGGAAGGAAGGAAGGAAGGAAGGAAGGAAGGAAGGAAGGAAGGGAAAATAGGAGAGAAAAAAGGAAGGAAAGAAGAAAAAGAATGAAATTTTGCCATTTGTGACTACATGGATGAAACTTAAGGGCATTACGTTAAGTGACATAAGTCAGAGAAAAACAAATACTGTATGATCTCAGTTATATTTGGAATCTAAAACAAAACCAGAAACAAAACTGAGCTCATAAGATACATAGAACAGATTGGTGTTTGGCAAACATAGGGTAGGGGTGGGTGGTGGGCAAAATGGGTGGTAACTGGTCAAAAGGTGTAAACTTTCAGTGATAAAATAAGTTGTGGGCTGCAATGTAAATATTGTACATTTGGAGGTTGCTAAGAGACTAGATCTTAATAGTGCTCATCAAAAGAAAGAAAAAATGTGTGTTTATATATGGCAATGGATGTCAACTAAAACTCTGGTGATCATTTCACAATATATAAAAATATTAAATTATTATGTTGTATACTTAAAACTAATATAATGTTATGTGTTAATTTTATCTCAGTAATAATTTTACAATAAGGAAAGGAAGAGGCAGAATTGTTATTCTCATGATGGGCCCACAGAGCTTATGCCAAACTGCACATGCCTGCACCAGAGACACCCCAACCCTACTGCGTGTAAACACTGAATTCTCAACTGTTAAAGCTTAAACAGATAAGTGAACTTTGGAAGTCTGATGAATCATTGTAGCTCATGTGACAATATTAGACCCTGGAATCTATGTAAAATAATAAACTGGTCAAAAATTACCAAGCTCACATGAAAAATTGTTCCTACCTTTAACATTCTTTCATACATTAAATACATGTCATAACTGCTGCCTGCACGCTGTGGGTAGAAAAAATAACCTAGGATATCAGCATGAGAAATAATAATTGTGATCAGCATATATGAGGGATCTTGGTTGCTTTTCCCATTTGGGAAGTTGTCATCATCTGGAAGCACTGATGTAAGTATTTCCTTGGGGTGAGAAATATGGGGAGAGCAGTAAAAATCACTGTGATGGTGAAGAGTTGACAATTTTGCTGGGCAAACACCTTATTCTTAAATATCAAGCATAAACAAAGAAATGAGAAAAATTTGTATGTGAGCCTGATGGATATCATTTCCATTTTATTTCACCCTCACACCTGTATAAAACATTGTTCTAGTTCCAGGTATTGGTGTGAGTACTCAACTCTCACTCGAGCCGCCTGGGAATGTTAAGATTAATAATGTACGTCAAAAAAGAAAAGCAAACGTTATGGAGTCAGGTGTGAATATGTTTGCCCTGCTTGTAGCTTTAGTTCAATATTTTTCCTCTCTGCGTCAATCCATTTTCAATTTTTGTTGTTGTTGACACTATTACAGATGTCCCCCAATTTCTTCCCTTTTGTCCCCCTCCGCCTGGCTTTCCCCCCACCCCTGGCCTTCACCACAGCATAGTCTGTGCCCACGGGCTGTGCATGTTGTTCTTTGGCTAATAACCTCTTCACCTTCTTTTATTCAGTCCCCAGCCTTCCCCCCACTTTGAGATCTATCAGCCTGTTCCATCTATCCATGCCTCATTTTTTTTTACAGAAAGCAATCTTTATTCCATTGGTGAGATGACTTTCTAATTTCTTTTACTGTAAGCAAAGTCAGTGCCATTAAGAAAACCCCATTTTTGTGAGTGCTTTTTAAAAAGAAATAGTTTAATTAAAAAAATTGGAACACTTCATGTTTAATGTGTTACCCTTGACCTGAGATCAAAATCTTGGATTTGTCTTTAAAGGAGGGATTTTGCTCCGCTCCACAGTGTTTATGGCCAGAGAATATATTTGCTTCCTTTGTTACTGCTGTGGGGTTATCACATGCAACTGGCTTAAACAAATGGAAAGTACATTACTATCACACGCCTATCGCTAAGCCCAGATGAGGAATAAAACAATTGGCCCATAAATGTCATCATTAGCTTGATTTTATATATATGCACAAATAAGTGTGTGTTTAGTGTACATATTTGGAAATAAGTCAAAAAATAATCTCCTAGCGTCCTTAATAACTCTTATTTAAGCAGAATATGGCATGAAGAAGTAATGTGATCCAGAACTCTGAGTAATCCCAGCCACAGTCCACTAGGATTTTCAGTAGTTATTGAAGCCTATGAATATTTCTAACTTTTCTTTGAGTTCCTCTGAAAACAGGCCTGTCCTTGAGGTGTCAGATTAACACTCTGCTCAGAAGACAAATTGTTCGTGGGCACACTAGACATATGAGAGCCATTAGATAGTACGCTCTGCATTCTTGAAAAATGAAAAATTCTAGGCAACATTACATTTTATAAATGCAAGATGTTTATTATTATGGTACCAGCAATAAATGTTTAGAAACTGGAGAGGGTTCACAATGGTTCTGACTAGGAACATATGCCTATCAAGTTCATTGGAAGCGGAGCCATTGATTTTTGGCATTAAACAAAGGGTCTGGAAGCCATTATGCATTTAGGCTTCTATGAGTATTTAATTATATCAATAGGAGAACACAATTTTTGTTGTGTGCATAGTGATGAATGTCTCTATTTATTCATGTTACTATGCATGATAGATGAGTTTTAACCAGATGCTGTAACTTTCTTGCAATCTGACCTAATTATTTAAGTCATATTTTAAAAAAAAATTGAAGGATACCCTATTGTACATCATTGAGGAAACCTTATCCATGGAACCTCTTTATAAATTTCCCTTAGGATAATACATACAATTAAAAATAAAATAAAAATAACTGTGTATTATCATTTTCAGCTTTTGTTGTAAACTGATAAATGCTACTATATTGCTCTTATCCTTATGCACTTCCCCAGGCCTGTGATGTTTCTACACTGCATCGATGCAGGCTTGAATACGTGATCGCTATTGTTTATTTTATATTGGCTACTGCACAACTGAACATTATCCCGTGATACAATCCAAAACCTGCTGTCTGGCAGCATTCTCCCCATGTGACTGCAGTTGAGATATAGACTTAGGTCCTCTTCTTCCATTTGGTTGAGGAAGGGTCCAGTCAAGGAATATGTATAAAGGGCCCATGGACAAAGACAATGGGAGGAGGATTGAATCGGGGAGGTGAGGAGTGGGTAGGGCAGGAGAGAATAATGGGGGACAAATGGAGCCAACTGTAACTGAACAGCAACAGCAACAAAAAGAAATAGATTTTATATTTAAAGTAACAATTTGCTTAGCATTTAGAACATTGGAACAATAAATAACTTACATATTAAAAGGACGTACATAATGAATGAATTATATATAATATAAACTAATCATTATATATAAAAATGAATAAAATAATGAGCAGATGAAAGGCTCCAAACAAATGGGAAAAATGTTGAAAAAGGTAACCTAGTTTAGAATTCCAGAATGGCCTTGATATGAATACTTATTCCAAGTCTTCAAACAAATAAGAGATTTAAAATATGTTGTTACTTATCTACTGGAATTTAGAAAATCTCCCTTGCTTCTTTCTCTGTCTTCTTTGGTTTAGCTCTATTATAGATCTATAGTTAAGAAACCTCAGTTTATTCCAATTGTACCAAGTTCAAAGTCTTTTTATTAAACACAGCAAGTTCAGAGCCACAGTTTTCAGCCTTGGCAGGGTAGCTCAGTTAGTTAGAACATCATCCTGATGTGCCAAGGTTGTGGGATTGATCTCTGGTCTGGGCACACACAAAGAGCAACCCATGGATACAAAAATAAATGGAACAACAAACTGATCTCTCTCTCTCTCTCTGAAAATTGTAAATAAAAATCTTAAATAAAAGAAACATACTTTTAAGATCACCAGGTAGTATTACTGACTTGTGATAACCAAATGCATACAAGTCTGATTTTTTTAAAAGTCACTTTTTAAAATTAACTAAAGTGAGAATTTGGTATCAAGTTGTTCACTCAAGATTTCTAGTTTTTCTATCATATTCTTAAATAGACTTGGTAAGTGATTTATATTTATGCAAACTGAAGAATATCAAGAAAAACCTGAGACATAATTTGAGTTTTGGCAACCATATACAAGCAAAGTAATTAAAAGAATTATGTATATATAAATGTTGAGATATGCCCAGAATACATGTATTAAAGTATTTCCAGTGAGCTTATTGCATGTCAAGAAAGTCTATAAATCTTATATGAAATCAAACATTAGTTAGAACAATATAAAATATATATTTTTAAGTGTTCGCATGCTTACCTGATCAGATACCACATGTCACAACCTCACTTTGTATTTGGAATGTTGCATTGACAGTTCAGAAAATAGTTTAGAGTCAGAGAAAAACTTATGGAATGTGAAGTAATATGTATTTCATATTTCAAAATACCTTCAGCTTATTTGCTAAAATCTTATTTTAATATTTTTATTTTTTATTAATAAAGTATTTATTAAAGTCAAGTAATTATCAGAAGATAGCTTTAATTAACATGTAATAAAAACAAAAAATGTACAATCCAAGATATTTTATCTCTGTGAATGTATAATTATGATGCATCATCACAATTACAAAGTACATACATGTTTACTTGACAAAAATAAGAGTCTCTCTCCAGTATAGTGTAGTATAGTCCCTCTCTCTCACTGTTTGGATCCTCTGTCTCCAGTGGTCAGCATACAAAGAATGGTCTTGTTTTAATTGTAACTTATTTTTTCACAATATTTTATTAGCTTCGAACTTAAATCATAATTATACTAATTGCATTTCAATTTGATTATCATCTAATTTAACTTAGGAAGGTGAGTGTTGGATCTTTGAATACAAAGAGAAGGAAAAAGAGAAGAAATTAATATCACGAGAAATATGTAAATCTCAGTTTTAGCTTGGTGGCCTCCTGCTTGTATCTTTATGGACACCTACACTGGGTTTTTGCATCAGTATCTCATTTGTGTTCCCATAACTTCCATATTTGTTTTCTCCATTGCCAAAATAGAACCACAGTGTCAACAAATATTTCTCATTGAAATATCCCAGAGAGCTTTAAGAGACAGAAACCGGGTCCTATCCCAAGAAATTCTGCTATAATTAGTGTGGAAGTGATTCTTCTGGTAGTCGACATTGAAAAATGCAGACTCATTGGTCCTCCTGAACATATGTCTCTAAAACTCATACAAAAGAGAAATAGAAGAGAGGAAGACTTTTTTGGATATGTTATCTAATTTTTGTAGATATAACCTACGTTTAAAGATTTTAGGCACATAAAGTGCAACATATTCCTTTACATGCTCATTCTTTCACTCAAACATGAGTTGAGGCATCACTGAGAGGCACTATTGTAAATATATAAAATGAGACTGTCCTGCCCTCAGTGATGTGTGGAGAGTACTGAAGGCACAAACAAGCAATCCCGACACTGATGAGAAAAGGAAGGTGTTGACACAATCAGGGGTCCTGGTCAGGGAAGGCTGTAGTCTGCGAACACTTCACAGATGCAAAAGGAGTTTGAGTAGTTCTATGAGATATGTAAAGCTCTCAGATTTACATATCTCACAGAAATTGGGACTTCCAATTTCTCACAGGAATTTCCAGTTGGGACTTCTATAATTGACGTTCAGAATTCTTCTCAGAAAAGGGAACTGTTGATAACATGTACAAAAGAATGAGATTTGAAGATGAGTTTCCATACTCATCACTTCATGGGTAACCAACTGTGGGCTAGTGTGTGTGTGTGAGTGAGTATGTGTTTCGACTCCTTTAGAGATTGTCAAGAAAATTAGTGAGATTTTTTATATAGATGATTGAAAGTATAAATAAATAAATGAACAAATAAATAAGTAAAACTCATGGATCTGCCCCATATTGTCCTTTGAACTGTTTTATTGGCCTGTTAGTTAGACATGGCAGGAAGCATTGGTGGGATTTAGCATTCCATTTAAGTTTATATTTTATTCAAACATCTGGATTATTACTACTTAATAGTTAATACTAGTAATCACCAATTAGGCATTTTGCTGTATCCACATATTCCTTATTTTTGTGGCTTTTGAAAGATGATTGATTTGTTCTGTTTATACATCTTTATCCCAGACTCCATAATAGGAAATATCTTGAAGGAATAAAACCCACACATATCTGAATTCAGACTTAGCAATGGCAATGAATTCCTTATTTCGATAACTTAATGAGATGAAATGAAATAATACATATTTATATATATAAAGTCGCTAGCAATATGATAACTATAAATTAGACCTCCTTATTTAGTAGGCTACCAAATGATCCCTGTAGAAAGTAATTAGTATTTTTCCTCTCCAGGTGCTGAATAGGTAGAACTTTGTTGAGGTACACATTTAATGTCACTTATCTCTAGGAGCCCGTAAAAAGAAAAGGCAAGTCTAATAATTTTAAATGTCAGCGTAGTTAGCAAAACCAAAATTCAAATTCAAAATTAATTTTAAAAGCTGTGTCAGCCCTGGCTGATGTAGCTCAGTGGATTTAGGGCGGGCCTGCGAACCAAAGGATTGAGGTTCAATTCCCAGTCAGGGCACATGTCTGGGTTGCAGGCGAGTTCCCAGCAGGGGATGCATGAGAGGCAACCACACATTGATATTTCTCTCCATCTCTCCTTCCCTTCCCCTCTAAAAATAAATAAATAAAATATTAAAAAAATATTTAAAAATGTGTCAGTATAAGAAATCATATCACATTTGTGTATTTATCCTTTCTTTCTATTGCAATGGCTTTGGTAAAAATTTAAATTCTGAGTCTAGTATAACAGAGTCAATGACAAATTTCCATGCACAAGTCAGAGGCAACTGAGGGAGCTCAGATGAGTTTTAAAAGTTTAACAAAAAACAGAAATTAAAAAAAAAATAAGTGAAACTTTTAATTAGGTGAAACTTTTTACTTAATATTAAAACATAAAAATACCGGTGTTCAGATTTTAAAAACTTCTGCAGAGGTGACATAAACAGTGTGAAGAGAAGGTATTCTTGCCAGTGTAGTATGCATAAGCCCATGTGAGCCACAGTGAAAGAAGCAGAGGGGAGAGGAGGAGCAACAAAAGTAGGTCATCACTAATGGGTTAGAAACCAGATGAAGAATGTTCTCAAATACCACATAATTATTAATTGAAATTATTAAATGGTCTAATTATTTTAATAATTTTTACATCTATTTTGTCCCTTGGTACAATTTCCCTGCCCTGAATAACAGTACTAGGACACTGATTAAGATATTGAAAGAAGAAAAAACAAAGGTACAACAAATGAAATCCTTCCCTCTCTTTAGCAAATCATTCCTTCCATGGTACTCAAGGAATTTAGATATCTCATTTCAGTTATTATTTATTGTCCTCAGGCAAGAGAAATGTTTACTTTTAAAGAGCTTATGGTAGAAGAAAATCATGGTTTTCAACAGACCTCTTAATATTACTGGTCGTTTACACACTAGTGTGGGTGACAGGAAAGCATGAAAGTGACAGCTTCATTGTGTAACCTAAATTCTATGTCAAGAATTTTGTCATTTCTTGTTTGCTTATTGTATAATGAAGACTTGGTATTTTTTAATTGCTCTGACACATTATTTTTGAGATAAAGCAAATATGCTTAATTAGGTTCTAGTCTATAAATGATTCCATTATTTCAATAAGCGTGACTAATCCTAAACATTATGCAACCAACTAGTATTTGCTATAATAGTGGTAGTAGTAGGAAAAGTAATAGCAGCAGTGACTAGTATCTATCTGCAAAATTATAGATTCTGTTCAACTTTATGTATATCATCTAATCCTGGGAATAAATGTCCATTTTTAAGACGAAGCTACTAGAGTAAGATTACACAACTTACACAACATCACCTGGCAAGTAAGTGGTGATGTCAGCTTGGATATTAATAGTTACTCATAAAGATGAATTAATTTTTGTTCTTTTTCAGTCTATAATTTAGGGCAATCAATCACTCTATTGGCAAACACATGGTCTTCCTGAGAGTTATATAGAGTATTTTTTCTTCGTGTTAGGGTATGATCCACAAATCCTGACCCTCTCTAACCATGACCATGAAACAAAATCATCCTTCTTTTTTGACCTATGGTATTTCACGATAGTACTCCGCCCGAGGGGAGTTTACATATACTCTCCTGTCATTCGAAATATCAGCGTTAGCTTTCTTTGTCACTTCCTAACGGAATGGATCTCAGGAGGGCTCCCCTGATGATGGAGCACTCTACCGCGAATTCATCACGTGCCGACTCCCGCTGGGTTGGGCCCCCTGTGCTTACTGCTGTGCTGCACTGCTAATGCTACTGCAGGAGACTGTGCTCTTGGTGATTGCCTTGTCAGGTCCATTGAGAAAGGCATACCACAGTGTGTGGGAGTGGGGTTTCCTACTGCCTGTTATGGAGAGGAGAGGACAGTTAAGTCAGGAATAGTATAGGCCTCTGAACTGAGGCCAGAACAGATTCCTCTAACTGGATCCAGTAAGAGGCTGGGCCTGCACTTTGAGGTGTGGATAGTTTTGGATCTCTTCCAATCATGAAGGTGGGCCAGTGTAAATAGCCAGAAATAAATAGGCCAGGAGCGGTGATAGGAATGAGTGGTAATACCAAGTCAATATTTAATCAGAGGGGGCACACATCAATACTGCTTGAGACTATTTACTGTGGAGATTACTGAGTATCCTTTCAATCAAGTGCTGGGTGTTGTCTAATTGACCCTCCAGAGATTATCTGATTCTATTAGGGTGTGATTTTCTATTGACCAGAGCTGAGCTGTTTTACAACTCTGTAGGGGTGAGGTTAACCGGTAGAAAACCGATAACGCAGTAAGTAATTCTTGCCTGAAAACAAGAGAAATAATTCCTGTCCATAGCAACAGAAATCAAATGTGTTTGAGAAACAGTTGATCTACGCCAAGTAGAAAAGATAACCCCTAGATGTAGCGAGTGTTCTGTGAGGAATCACTAGAGTGAGAGAAGGTGCTGAGCAGAGGTACATTTGGACAGGCCAAAACCAGATGGAGGGCAGAGCGGTGTTCCAGAACATTTTCCAAACTAGCAAGAGCCAAAAAGGACCCAAGTCAGCCAGGAGGTGATGGGGGAAACACTGAGACTCAAATAATATCTTCGATATGCATTCATTTTATATTTATATGAAAATCATACTTACAACTTTTTGAAAATTATTCCTTAGCACTACATTCTGCGATAGGGACTATTCTCATAAATGCCTTGTGGTTAGAAAACATGATCGACATGATAGATAATTTAAAATTATCATAGGTAACTTGTGACTATATTTCTTTTTCAATGTCACTTAAAACTCCGACCTTTAATATATAAAAGCTTCCACCTCCAGCCAGGGAGCCAGGTCATTTTAGGTAGTGACTGATAATGGGGAAGGAGCAAGGAGAAGCCTGGGAAAATGCCAGGTCGAAGGCTTAAGCAAGTGGGCACAGCAGGAAAAAGTGGCAGAATCAGTTCATGTTTAACAAGAGTAAGCAGCTGTGGTTAAAGTTTATCACAATAGACAGTACATAAAATATACACAAAGCATACATATTTTATGTTAGAAAAGAAGGCTTTTACTCAAGAAACTAAGGAAAAGACACATGATATCTTTAACATCAAAAACCCATTTCTGAAAATTCAGATTATTTATGAAAATACTAACTGGGGACCTGTCTTACTTGCATGTGCTTGCTGTAACAAATTTCCACAAACTTGATGGCTTAGAAAAATGGTCATTTATTGTCACATAGCTCTGGAGGCGGTAAGTCTGAAATCAGTATTAATGGGTGAAAACGCGTGTTGGCAGAGTTGCACACCCTCCGGATGTTCTAGGGAAGAATCTTTTTCTTGTCTCTTCCGGCTTCTGATTGTTATCATCATTCATATAGCCTTCTTGTCTTTGGGCCTACCTTCCACCTGCCTGCCTTCTTCTTATAAGGATACACATGATTCCAGTTCAAGTTTACCCAGATAATCCAGAAAAATCTCAAGTCAAAATCATTAACTTAATCACGTTTACTAAAACCTTTTTTACATATAAGGTAACATTTACTTGTCCCAGCCATTAGAACTAATACATTAGGGGGATGTTATTCAACTTAATACAGGACTCAATTTCTATTAATTTAAATTGGAAAACACCATAATGGGTTATATGTTAAATCAAATCCTTGACCAATATCTTTTAACTACAACACAGTAAAACACTTCTCTGGAAGAAATACACTACCATGTAAGGATATAAAATACCTAAAACATTACTTCCTTATCACAAAACATCTAATATAGCTACAAAAAATAGTAGCTTTATTTTCCATAGCATTGCCACTCTTTGTTCCAGCAATTTTCCCTTTATGTCTCTCAGAATATGCTTTAATACACCTATATGAGATTCTGAGTTCTACCAACTGTATTTGGAATGTAACTCAAGACTTTTCTTGAATGCCTTTTTTGTTGTTATTGTTGTTGGTTGCCATGCTTTATTGAAGGAGGTGAACACTATTTTTTCTAGTATTATTTTCAAGTGAAAACATGATATAAGAGATAGATGTTTGTTTATTAAAAATAAGAAGCACTTACTAGGACATATTAACCAGGAACATGTTCTGTTGGGTATGTCTATAATGAGAATACCATGTTCTGAGAATTGAGCTATAAATCAGTCGTAAGGATTCATGTTCTAAATGAGTCAGAGAGAAAAAATTTCTACTTAGAAAAAATGATTCCCATGTGAACAGATGACATTGTGACTGGATTGTACAATTTTGTTTTGTTTTGTTTTTTGTTTTCCTTATGGAGACAGACTATTTAAACAGGTAAGCTTTAGGCTGTACCTGAATTCCTTCTTAAAAATTTAACATTCTGGTTTTATACATCTGCATTTTGTGATAAAAGTAAGAGAATATAATAAACTCAGATTCTAACAATTTCAAATTTCTAATTCTGGGAGATTCTTTCTTTAAAACGTAGCTAGAATTTAATCAATTTACTTCATTTGTGTTCTCCCACTCTGGTCCAAGCTATCATTTTGTACCTAATTGGCCACAATACTAGTCTAACCAGTCTCCCTCACTCCACTCTTGCTCCTCTGCAGTACATTTCCCCCACACAGTGATCATTTAAACATGTAAATCATATCATGCTGATTTACCAATTTCCAACCCTCTAATTTAGGATAAAAAAAAAACTTCAAAATTTGACTACGACTCTGAGTGTATATGCCTCCAGCTGTCTATCTTATCTCATCTCTTACCACTCATTTCTCCTCTCACTAAGTGCTACCCATATTAGCCTCCTTTCTATTCAGCAAATATGCTGAGTTTATTTCTGCTTTCAGAGCTTGCTGTATCCAGAGCTGGAATATAATTCCCCAGATAAGCATGTGAGGTTTTTTTGCAGCATGCAGGGCAAGCTTGTCCTGATGGTCTAGTCTGAAGCAGCCTCCCAGTCTCAGGCACCTCTGCATGCCTTGCTCTGCTTTACTTTCTTCCAAGGGTTCGTCATCCTCAGAAGTGATATTATTTATTCATTTGTGTATAGTTTTTCAGCCCCATCAAAGCAGGTGCTGCTGTATTCATAGGGTTGAAGATAACTTAACATATGATTATGTTAATAGTTTAACTTAAAAACCAGTGACATTGCTTATTAGAAGGTTATTCTTTCTATCCTAATCTTAAACACCAACTCAGTGTGTCTACGCTATTGGGTAAAATTATCTTTTTGTTTTTAGAGAGAGTGGATGGGAGGGAGAAAAAGAGGAAGGGAAACATCATTGTGTGGTTGCCTCTTGCATGCCCACAATGGGGGGGACTTGGCCTGCAGTCCAGGCCTGTGCCCGGACTGGGAATGCAACTGGCGACTCTTTGGTTCACAGTCCAGCCCTCAATCCACTGAGCCACACCCACCAGGGCAAGGGCAAAAATATTTCTTACACAGAGCTGTCCGAGTCCCAGCTGCAGGTTGATATCTGGTTTCTCAAAGATATGAGATGCTAAAATGTGGTCACACTGAGAGTGAACTGAAACTGCTCCAGGAATACTTTATTTTGTTCTTCCACTGGTACATCAAATACAGGTGTTAGAGTGCCTAAATATTCTGGTAGCGGTTTGGTGGAGTCTAAACTATCTAAGGAGTGTATCTATAGTCAGGACAAACCTCTTCTGTTTACCCTAGTCTGTGATACAAACAACAAACATCATTTTCTGTGTACCATGATACCTACCGAATGCTGAGAAGCACTGCAGAGACTACTAGATTTCCACATTGCTATTCATTAATAAGTACTCTATTCCTGATATTGACAACATGCTCCATTGTTCCCCTGACCCTTTCAGGCTCAGGACTGTACCTTGCTGTATCCATATCCCTCTGATGCTAATCCAACATTAATTTTGTGTCTTATATCAGGGACATTTAAACATAGTGACCTAGATTATCTTAAGTTGTCTAGGTTGTTAAGGTCACCTCATGCTTTTTGATACGAGTAATAATTAAGTCTGAACACCATTCTACATAGGAGGGTTCCCAGGTGCTACAAGCATCCCCTGGCTTTTGTGAGGAACTTGACCTTTTCCTGGCTGTCTCTGGTTCCTATTTACCTTTTCTCACCAAATTCTCCACCTCCCTTAAGTCTTTTCACCTGCGGCTGTTCCCATCTCTCCTCTCACATAATGCCACAGTGCACAGTCCCTCTTCTGCCTGGTCATCGAGTAGCAACTTCTGTATTGGTGCGTGAAGAACAGTCTGCAGCTCTGAACTTCGGACCACTTCAAAGGTACAGTAGACATCCCTCTTTAAAAAAATAACATTGTTTCTACAACTAAACACCATTCACTCTTCTTACTTCTCCTGGAACTTTGGAGTCGTCTCTTCTTTGAATTCACAATATCCCACACACCTCTATATTTTTTGGTAGAAAATTTACTATTTCTTTTTCTTTCACTTTTGGCCAATTTCTCTTGTCCAGGCCTATACATGAGTGCTGACCTTCACACATCAAATGGCCCCTCCAGGTAGTTTGCTCAACGGTGGGAATACCTTCTGGGAGGAATTTTCTGATCATTTATTAAAGTAATAATACTGTCCATGGCCTATAGCTCTCTCTCATTCTAATTACTAAATTTATTTAATATATCTGATAAGGGCTCCTTTAAGAGCTGTGATGCTACATGATTCTTCATAATATAATACAAAGTGTGTGCATGTCTTTCATTACCCTACATCAACGGGGAAAAAGCATTTGGTTGGAGTTTAGTAAGCAGATCCTAGTTTACCTTCTGAACCATTCAGCCTGGCTTTTAATATCTTGTCAGGAAGCAAGTCACACAAAGAGAGTCCAGAGCAACTACGTGGGGCCAGGTTCTTCTTTACCAAACGAAGTGAGACATGGGGAACCTACAGTGATTGTAATCAAGAGCCCAATCAGGCAGAAGGAGTAAGGTAAAGCTCAGCTAACACTTGAGTTGATAAATCTCCACTTGGAGCCAGGCCGTTTTGGAAGAGCACATGCCCCTCTGCGAAGCTATTCTGGTGGCACAGAGGGTACATCTTAACCTACATGGGGGTAGCACAGAAGACTTAATGAATGAGATGAATATCAAATAAAGTTATTTTACTGTTCTTGAGTTTCTCAAAGTTAAGTTATTCAATCCTTAATGTCTTATCTTTCACATCTTAGTCAACGGACCTCAACTGACCTCACACATATGACAGAGAGCCCATACACAAGTGTCATTTTGGATGAAAAATGTCATTGGTATCATGGACGTATTCTCTCTGGCTACATTGTACCAATTCTGTGACTCCCTGATCTTAACATTTCATTTTCAGTAAGATTTCATTATTCATTAATAAGTACTCATTAATGAATCTGTAGAGCATTACTAACTTTTGTGTTCTGGAAAAATAGGAAGTAAAATATAAGATTAAAGACAACAGCAATAGAATCTCTACTATAGTCATTTCACAGAAGAAAGGATAGCTTAACAACCATAACACCATGTAGAAAGGTTTCTTAAGCAAAGGATAATGGTCATTCAGTGAAATAAATTTAGCTTTATAAAATTTTTATAGCATCTTTTAGTTTATATTTAGCCCAGACCCAAGATGATTTCTTGTCAGACTGACTCCAGAGTAAAAAATGAATGGGAATACTGGAGTAGACCTTATTTAACTTGCTAGAT
This sequence comes from Carollia perspicillata, assembly GCA_004027735.1. Classification (NCBI taxonomy): domain Eukaryota; kingdom Metazoa; phylum Chordata; class Mammalia; order Chiroptera; family Phyllostomidae; genus Carollia; species Carollia perspicillata. The sequence continues at coordinate 50,051 of PVKM010002524.1, read as the reverse complement.
TGATCTCATCATTTCTCTCCCTCTAATTACCTAAAGATACTTGCGTCTTTGAGTACAGAGGTTTGCTTAACTTCTATCTCTCCTTCTAGTTTTTATTTGCTTATAACCTCCAACTACTACTGAGTTTAAAGTGTCCCAATTTGTGTTTTTATTCATTTACAACAGATGAGGTCAGAGTGGAAAGGGGGAGAAGATTATAGCTTCCTATTTTTGTAGCCCCTTTATTAAAATCACTCACATCATTTTTATAAGGATCACACTTTTTTCTAAGATGTTGTTCTTATAAATAACACACACTTCATTTTAGAAACATTTAGTAAGTAGTAAACCAGGGCTCTCAAAGTCTGTATGAAAAAGTTATGAGCAAACTGACCTTTGTCTTAATCACAATACTCAAGCCTAATAGTTTTCCAAGTATGCGGAAGCCCTAAACAGAATGAATTCCCCATAACATATCCTGAAGTTACAACTGAATGCTGCTAGCCCCAAAAGAACCAGGAGCCATTGTTTACCAAGGTGAAAAATGGGAAAGAAATGATTATTACTCTTTTTTAGACCGAAGATGTATCATCAGTCTACCTGAGTACTGCTACTTAAAATTCTTTTTATAATTATGCTTATAGGGATATCAGTAACTATCACCTATTTAATATATGAATATATGTATATTTTATATAAATAAATAAATACATATTTTCACCTTGATTATAATTCAGAAAGATTCCAAAAGAAGGCTATGAAAGAGAAGGGTAAAATATTATAGGTATAAAACAAATTATAAATAATATTCATAAAAGAAAAATATTGGAAGCAGGAATTATAGGAAGGGAAGGACACTTTCTCTTTCTCCCCAGAAAGGCATCTTTCTCTTGCTGCCTATGTCACTGGACCATGTAGGATTCCCATCGATATTCTCATACTTTATCAGTTAGCTTACAAAACACAGGAGGAGTTATAAGGCCATGCATGACCAGGATCAGTGAATGGTAACAATTGTGTAAAATACTTTTAAAAATCAATTGGCAATGCTAGAAGTCTTTTCACTACTGACATACAAGAATAAAAATGTATTTTCTACTATGTAAAGATAAGTAGTAGCAGAAATAAAATCTCATTTTTACCACTGGGTATGCCCCATAGAAATAATTATGTGACCAAATAAGCAAGGATAGCTTTTAAGTTGCAAGTGGTAGAAGATAAACTAACTTCAGGAAAATCAGTCTTTTTTTTTCTTTCCTTTTAAAACAGCTTTTTTATTGTTCAATTACAGTTGTCCCCATTTTCCCCCTTTAATCTCCCCTGCCTTACACATCCCCACTTTCCATATTCAACCTTCCTATCTTTGTCTTTAAATGAAGAATGATTTGTGAAATTTTAGATATTTAAAATTATAAAAGAACAAGAAATAAAAACTTTGGTTATATTACAGTTAGATTTACATTATGCTTGTAAATGATTCTTTTAAAAAATACAGACTATTGACATTCTCAAGTATAATAAAAATGAGAAATAAATTTATTTCTTTTTCTATTTTTTAAGATTTAGAAATGTATTTCCCTCCATAAAGCATATGCTGATTTACATCCATATTTTATTCTCTCCTTTATTCCCATGTGCCCTGCTCCTGTTCCTCTAACCAACATTCCTCTACATTAGTCCATGAGTCATACATATAAGTTCATTGGCTTCTCCATTTCCTATACTATTTTTAACCTCCTCCTGTCTATTTTGTACCTAACATTTATGCTTCTTATTCCCTGCACTTTTCCCCACATTATCCCAGTCTCTCTCCCCACTGATAACCCTGCATGTGACCTCCATTTTATGATTCTGTTCATGTTCTAGTTGTTTGCTTAGTTTTTTTTTTATTCAATTGTTGATAGCTGTGAGTTTGTTCTCATTTTACTGTTCATATATTTATCATCTTTTTCTTAGATAAGTCCTTTAACATTTCCTATAATAAGGAAATGGGGATGATGAACTCCTTTAACTTGACCTTATCTGGGAAGCACTTTATCTGTCCTAAATGATAGCTTTGCTGGATAGAGTAATCTTGGATGCATGTCCTTGCCTTTCATGATTTTGAATACTTCTTTCCAGACCCTTCTTGCCTACAAGGTTTCTTTTGAAAAATCAGCTGATAGTCTTATGGGAACTTCTTTGTAAGTAAATGTCTCCTTTTCTCTTGCTGCTTTTAAGATTCTTTCCATGTCTTTAATCTTGGATAATGGAATGGTTGAGTACAGTCAAAAAACAGAGGAAAATATGAAGGCTATGAAAAGTTAAATAAAGCAAAATATACAGGGAACCAAAAGTGAAGGGAAGGAAACTGGGACTCAAATCAATGATTTGGAACCAAGGGAAGAAATAAACATTCAACTTGAACAGAATGAAGAAACAAGAATTCAAAAAATGAGGAGAGGCTTAGGAACCTCTGGGACAACTTTAAGTGTTCCAACATCTGAAACATAGGGGTACCAGAAGGAGAAAAAGAGCAAGAAATTGAAAACTTATTTGAACAAATAATGAAGGAGAACTTCCCCAATCTGGCAAAGGAAGTAGACTTCCAGGAAGTCCAGGAAGCTCAGAGAGTCCCAAAGAAGTTGAACCTAAAAATGAGGAATAATTTTAAAGATCTTGGCCACATTATACATTGAGATAAAGTAGAAATATCACTGACTCAAGGGTAGAAAAATATTTTCTTTTATTTCTTAAATAAAATAAATTTCTGTTATTTTAAAATGTTTATTAATTTCAGAGCAAGAGTAAGGGGAATAGAGAGAAAGAAGACATCAGTGTAAGAGAGAAACATTCATTGGTTGCCTTCTGTACTTGCCATGACCACATACAACCTAAGTATGCTCTCTGAGGGGAATCGAACCCCTAACCTTCTGGAGTACCAGACAATGCTCCAACCAATGGAGCCACAGCAGCAAGGGATAAACTACTATTCTTATTCAGACAGTAAATATTTATTGCACACAATTGGAAAATATATATCTTATATTGCTTTTCACTTTGATATTTCTTAAAACTTTTTTAATCTATCATGTTTGCCTACCTCTCCATGTTTTTATAAGCTTTTTATCACCAATGATGTCTAACACTTATAAAATAGGGAAACAGATAACTTCCCATGTACTCATCAGCTAATTTCATTAATTAACTCAGTCCAATCCTGTTTTTGTTGTATCCACAAAGACATATTTCTTTTCCCTGAACAAAACCATATTATTTGAAGTAAATCTCATTCTTGATATTATCATATCATTTCACCCACAAAATGCAGTTGTATTTCCACAAAATAAGTACTTTTAAAAATAACCATGATAATATATGTATTATATGTGTATAAACATGTATATGAAAATATACATATATAATATATGTGTATCTCTATATGCATTTGTTAATATATATCCATATATATTTTATATGTGTTTGTATGTTTATCTGTGTGTGTCAGATTTACAGTATCATTATAATTACTAACAATATGTCTACTGAGAACAATTTATAATATATATATTTTTGTCTTTGCTCTTAATGTACAGGGTATAAAATCAAATTATTGTGTTTTAAAAGCCCTTGAAATAACTTTACTCTGTGTTTATACAATCAACTCAATACATAGTTCAATTTGTTTCAGTTTGCTTTCAGGCTTTAGGAATTGCTATTTTTCCCATTTAAAATATATTTGGTTTTATATTTATGCAAAATATTTACATGGTTCCAGAATAAAACCTACAAAACAAAGCATATTCAGAACAATCTAGATCTTATTTCTGTGCTCTTTATCTTCTTTTATTCTCAAAAGTATCCATCCACATGTTTTCTGATTTTAAAATTATTTTCTAGCTCTTAACATAAGCTATATACATATGTATATATTAGCAGTCAACACATTTATATTTTAACATATTACTATTTATACTTAACATTTTGTATATACTGTCCCTTTCTTAGATAAACAATAGCACATTCTACCTATTTTTCTTCACTTAACTTTCTTTATTTAACAACCTATATTGGAGAAAAATCCTTAGTTGCCTTTAGACATATTTCTTCTCTCATATTAGTATTACCCATATTGATGTACATTTGTTTTTTCTCAGTCTGTTATTGAAATAATGCTTCTATAGATAGCCTTGTACATGTTTTGTCTTTCATACTTTTGTAAGTGTATCTTTGGGGAATATTCTCAGAAGTGGGATTACTGGGTGTCAGGGCAAACAAATAAATGTTCCTGGAGATTCCTAAATATCTTTCATGAGTAGTTTTAACATTATGCATTTCCATTACCAATATTGGAGAATGTCTTATTCCTCTTTACCCGCAGAGGACATTGCCAAACTTTTGGACTTTAGCCAATCCAATATGTGACAAATGGGATCCCAGTGTAGTTTTAATTGCCATTTCTTATTATTAGCAAAGCAGAACATTTTTCCATATTTTCCAAAGCATTTACATTTCTATTCTCTTTGAGATTTATGCAGATCTGTCCATTTTTCCATAATGCCAGGGGTTTTTTTCTTTATTTTTAGAAGATCTTAATATATTTAGCTTACTACATTTTATCTATCATCAAATTACAATTTTCCAGTTTGTCATTTGTCTTTTCCATTTTGCAATGATGGGGCATTTGTGGGTGTGTGTGTACACTTTTTTTTTTTACATTTTTAGACATGTTGATCAATGCTTTTCTATTTTCCATTATTTTGTCTATAAATTGAATCATGATATGAATCATAATCATATTTTTGTCTACAAAATTGAATTGTCCAATCATAAATTGGACAATTTTATGCATTCTAGATTTATAGTAAAATTTACCTGTTTTCTTCCAGCAGTGACAAGATTTAAAAAAAATCTCTAACTCATTTAGAAGTTATACTGTTATATGATATGAGAACTGGATCCAAATTTATTATCTCTACATCGCTCTCATTACACAATCTTGACTTAAAATTTTGCATTTTCTTCTAACTAATTTGAGATGCCATTTTTATCTTATACCAAATTTATATTCTCAATTTGGGCTATTTCTGGATTTTCTGTTATGAGATAATTTAATTGACACTAACTTGCTGATGTGACTAAAACATTGTCCAAAAGAATGTCCTGTGTTCTGATTTTGTCTGCTTGTTTCCTGTCAATGTCTTTCAGCATATTTATATTTTTCAATAAATATTTCATATTTATTCAATAAACAAATATCCATCTGGTACCACACATAGTTATAATATTCCAATATTATTGACTATATTTCTTATGATGTACTTAACATTCCTGTTACTATTCTGTAACTACCAATCTGTACTTCTTAATTCCTCTACCTTTTCAACCATGTTACAACCCTCCCTCCCATTTGGAAACCATCAAAATGTTCTCTGTGTCTCTGTGTCTATCAGTCTGTTTCTTTTCTGCTTGTTCATTTATTTTACATTTTATATTCTACATATAAGTGAAATTATAGAGCATTTGTCTTCCTCTGTCTGACTTATTTCAATCAGTACAATACCCTCTAGGTCCATCCATGTTTTTGCAGATGGCAAGATTTTATTCTTTTTTATGGCTGAGGCATATTCCATTGTATATATTTACCTCTTTTTCTTTATCCATTCATCTAATGATGGGCACTTAGGTTGCTTCCATATCTTGGCTATAGCAAATAATGCTGAAATGAACATATGAGTATATGTACCTTTTAGATTTAGTGTTTTGAGCTTCTTTAAATAAATACCTAGAAGTGGAATTGCTGGGTCCTTCTTTGTCTCTTGTTATAGCCTTTGTTTTAAAGTCAATTTTGTGTGGTACAGTGGCCTTTCCTGTGTTTTTTTTCTATTTTCATGAAGTATCTTTTTCCATACCTTTGCTTTCATTCTGTGTGTCTTTTCAGACTGAAGTGAGTCTCTTGCAGACAGCATATGTAAGGGTCTTGTTTTGTTATCCATTCAGCCCTCATTTGTCTTTTGATTGGGGCATTTGAACCATTTATATTTAAACTACTTGTTGATTGACATGTATTTATTGTCATTTTATTATTCATATTTTTTAGTCTTTCTTTCTTTCTTTCTTCTTAAAGAAGACCCTTTAACATTTCTTGTAATATTGTTTTTGTAATGATGAACTCCTTTAGCTTTTTCTTGTTTGAGTAGCTCTGTATCTGTACTTCAATTCTAAATGATAATTTTGCTGGGGAGAGTAAACTTGGTTGTAAGTCCCTGCTTTTCAACACTTTAAATGTTTCTTGTCAATCCCTTTTGGCCTACAGTTTCTTTTGAGAAACCAGCCAATAGTTTTATGGGAGCTTCCTTGTAGATAATTAACCACTTTTCTCTTGCTGCCTTTAAGATTCTCCTTTTGTCTTTAAACTTTGTCATTTTAATTATGGTGTGTCTTGGTGTGGGTCTCTTTGGGTTCATTTTTATTGGGACTCTTTGCTTCCAAAACACTTATTTGATCCTCTATTGTTATTTCTTTATAATGTATTCTTCATTTCAGTCAGTGTATTCTTTACTTCTGACTGGGTCTTTTTTAATGTTTTCTATGTTCTTTTTATGATGTTGAAGTTCTCACTATGTTCTTTCTGAATCCCTATAACCATTGTTTTGAACTCTGTATCTGGTAGTTTGCTTGCCTCTATTTCACTTAGTTCTTTTTTCTGAATATCTCTCCTGTTCTTTCATTTGGGACTTGTTTCTTTATTTGTCTGGTTCCCTGTCTTTGTTTCTATAGATTAGGTAGAGCTACTGTGTCTCTGGTCTTGGTAGTGTGGCCTTATATAGTAGGTGCACTGCAGGGCCAAGTAGCATAACCTCCCTTTTCTCCTGAGCTAGGTGCTACAGGTGTCCCTTCCCACGTGGGCTGTGTGCACCCTCCCATTGTAGTTGAATCTTGATTACTATTGGCACCTCAATGGGAAAAATTGGCCCTTAGGCCAATCTACTGCAAGGATCTGCTGAGGCTACAGTAGAAGAGCTACTGTTCAGCGGCTGACTCCATAGATGAGAACTCGCTTCAGTGGGGCTCTAGTGACTGCTCAGTCTGCCCCTTAGTGTATGACTTGTGGGTTGGTGCTTCAGCATAGTCTGAAGTTATCTACTGGGTGCACTGGCTCTGGGGCCTCCCAGGAGGTACAGGCCAAAGTCAGCCACTACCTGTGACATGCCTAGGGCCACCTGCCACAAGCTGCAAAGCAATTTGCAAATAGTTTCCACTTCTGCTAGGCCTGGCTGTGCCCAGGAGAGGTCAAGCTGAAAACTGAGGCTGACTACTCTTGGTGCTAGACCTGGGGCTATTTAACAAGAGGTACAGGGTATGGTAATACCAGCAACAGCTTGTTTGAGAGATTTTAGGAAAGTTCTAAGCATGTGTCATGCAATGCCATTTGTGGTTCCATCCAGTGGAAAAAACACCGGAAACAGCTTGGGTGGGTTCACAAGATGGGTGGTGAGGGTCATGGAATCATCAGGGTAGGGCACACCAGGGCATGCTAAACAGTGATGGCACATTTATGGGAAGTTAGATATTGGAGGAGGGCTCAGAAAAAGGAACAATGGCTTCTGCCAGCACCTCTGCCTGGGAGAAAGTTGCCCCTCCAGCTCTGACCCCAAACCATTCATCTTCTCCCTAATGTCCCTGTAGTGTTTCCAGCTCTTGCCCCAGTGCTAGGACTCAGAAGGACTGAGTCCATGTAGGTCTGCTCATGGGCCCTTGAAGATAAACGCCTGGGACATCAAAAGCCCTCCATCTAACTCAGCCACAATCTCTGCTGGTCTTTACTGCAAGAAGCTATGGGAGCTTCTCTTCCTCCCACTGGGCTTCAGGGCTTAGTGTGGCTTCTCAGGAGGGACCTCCGCAGCTGATATATCCCTGCTGATTTTTATCTGCCACATGTGGTTATGAGACGAGCCCATTTGTCTCTGCTCCTCCCACCAGACTCAATGAAGCTTCTTCTTTGTATTCTTAGGTATAGAACTTCTGTTTAGCTAGATTCCAGGTGATTTTGAATCATGGTTGTTCTGTAGTTCAGCTGTAATTTTGATGTGGTCGTGAGGAGATTCATGTACTGCGTTTACCTCCACCACCGTCTTGACTGGAACTCCTTCCTTATTTATTTTATTTACTTATTTGTACCATATTTTCAGTAACCTCTAAGTTAAATGTAAACATTTGATAGATTCAAAAGAAATATTTTGACTAGAATAATCATCAATGAAATTACATACTTTATTTTATATCACAGCAGAACTTACACAATATTTGGTTGACCTACTATTAATTATGCTAAAATTATCCACTGTATTAATAACACAGATGATCTCTTCATTATACATTTTTTAGATTTAAAAATAAAATTAGGATTGGTTCTTTAAGATATATTACTACATTTTTGTAAAAATAACACAGACTAGAAGATAAAAACAATTGAACATTTGTCAAAGTAACTTCTTTTCACAATCATTCTTAATTTTATGTTTTTATATACTTTAGTTTTAAAAAACACTTAAGTTTAGTTGATGTATAATATGATATTTGTTTCAGGTATACAACATAGTGATTCAACATTTATATACCTTACAAAAGAGGTCACCATGTTAACCATTTATCATTATTCAATATTATTGACTATATTTCCTATGCCCTATATTATATCTGTGTGACTTATTGTAAAACTGGCAGTTTGTACCTCTTAGTTTCCTTCACCTTTTCACCCACCCCTGCCCGTCTCCCATCTGCTAACTATCAGTTCTCTGTAGCTGCAAGTTTGTTTCTCTTCTGTTTTATTTGTTCATTTGTTTTGTTTTTAAGACTATACAAGTTAGTGAAATCATATGGTATTTGTTTTTATTTGTCTGACTTATTTTAGTTAGCATAATACTCTCAAAGTCCATATATGATGTCCCAATTGTCATGAGTTCATTCACTTTATGGCTGAGTAATATTCCATTGTGTATCTGTACCACATCTTTTTCTATCCATCCATCAATGGACATTTAGGTTGCTTCTACATCTTGGCTATTATAAATAGCTAAGGTTCATATGTGTTTCTCTTCAAATTAGTGTTTTCAAGTTCTTTAGACACATACCCAGAAGTGAAATTGCTGTGTTATTAGGTAGTTCCCTTTTTAATTGTTTGAGGAACCTTCATACTGTTTTTCTTCGCTGCTGTACAAGTTTACAATCCCACCAACAGGACACTAGGGTTTCTTATTCTGCATAGCCTCTCAACACTTATTCTTTGCTGTCTTTTTGACAATAGTTACTCTAACAGATATGAGGTAGTATCTCATTGTGGGTTTGATTTGCATTTCCCTGGTGATTATTGATGCTGAGCATTTTTTCATGTGTCTGTTGGCTATCTGACTGTCTTCTCTGGAGGGATGTCTATTCAGGTCCCCCACCCATTTTTTCATCAAATTTTTAATGTGAAATTGTATGAATTTTTTATATATTTTGTGTATTAACCTTTTATTGGATGGTATCAATTGGAAACATTTTGTTTTGTTGATGATTTTCTTCATGATGCAAAAACATTTAGATTGGCTTTTATTTCATTTGTTAGTTTTGCTTTTGTTGCCTATATCTACTTTTACATTAAAAAACATTCCATTATTAAAGCAAGGGTCTAAATGATCTGAGCAAATCATTCCATATCATCTGATCACAAGACATTTTAAAGACACATATATCATCCAAACAATTTTCCTCTTTACTGTTTCTTTATTTATTCCAGGCAAGCAAAGAAAATGTAAGAATAAAGAATATTCAGCAAAAATGTGTGTATAATTTGAAAAAGAACTGATGATTATGAACTCAAATTTTAAAAAACATTTTTCTGTTTAGTTTCATTAGAGTTATTACTAGTGCACATTAATCAGGATAACCACATTTTGATAACTAATTATTCAACAAAATTTTAATCATCTTTTAATGAAATGAATGGGTGCTTTCTCTAATTATTTTATGCATACATAGATTAATATAACTTGTTTCTAGAATCATCCAGTGTTCAGCCTCCGTTATACCACTTTTATCATTTTAATAAATGCCAACAATAAGCAATATATTTCATGTTTCAAAAAATAAGTGGATGCGTAAGAAAGGAATTCTAGCATAGGTATATTACCCAATTATTTAAACCCCTTCTGTGTTGCATGGCAAAATTATATCGCGATCTTTTACCAAAATTACTTTTAATGATTTATTAGTTCACAACTCAGTTAGGTTCTCTTTTGATTTTGTTGAGAGCAAACATTGGAAACCACTTGAATCATAAAATCATTTGTTACCCAGTAATCAAAATCATGCACATCCTCAACTTTTGGGAAATCTAAACACAGGCTTTACCAAAACATATCAAGTTTCTTAGTTTTCATAAAAGTATTTGAAGTGAAAAGAGGCTTCTCTGGCAATGGTTTGTTTCACTGTTTTGTTGTTGTTGTTCTTTGGTACACTGGGGATTTTTACACACAGGGTCAAGTGCACCAGTGCAAACTTCAAGATATGCCGGAGTAAGTGGGAGAGAGTGATGGGGGATGTGGTAAGAAAAGAGGGAACAACATCTTAACTGCACGTGTGTTCTCAGGCAAATTAATTTTAGCAGAGTTGAGAATTGCAATTGACAATTGGATGTGGAAAGTGACATCCTTAACACTGCCCATGCTTGCTTCTCTCCCTTGGAAAGTGTATTTTGCAAGGGAACGTGACTCCCAATTTGATAGGTACTGTTATAAACTCTGTTATAATGGACTCTGTTATAACAAAGTCACACACACTGCCTCTCTCAAAGTAAAAAAAAAATGTTTATAGGACAGATGCTAAAAAGTTTCAAGAAAATAGTTTTTGTCCTGACTGGTGTGTGGTTCCGGGGATTGAGCACCCACCTGTGAACCAAAGGGTCACTGATTCCATTCCCAGTCAGGGCACTGAGTTGCAGGCCAGATCCCCAGTAGGGGGCGCTCGAAAGGCAACCACACATTGATGTTTCTCTCCCTCTCTTTCTCCTCCCCTACCCCTCTCTATAAATAAATAAATAAAATCTTTTTTAAAAAAGAATCTAATTTAGCAGCTAACACTTCAACTTTGTCTATATAACAGTTTTCCTTCATCTTCTGGAAGCCTGTGTGTTTGCTTTCAGCTGGAATCTGTCACTACTTTGCTAAACCTGATTTGGTCCAGATATCAAGCCCTCCACACAAAAAGATTCTCAAGCTTAAAGGGTCAGCATTTTTACTGAGACCTGACACTTAGCTTACAACAATAGTGGCAAGGAGACTCATAAAGAGCAAGATAAATGAAATGAACTTTAGTTAATATTATCATCATTATTAATATGACAGGATTTGTGCTTTAATGTACTGCTTAAAATACTACATTATAGTTACACATAGTTATATTATTTTACATGATATTTAACATTTTCATAACATACTATATATTAGTGCTTAGGAGAAGATAAAACAATTTCACTTAGTTTTTGTTATGTTTTTCAGCAAGCTGACTTTTGCCCTTCTCTGTGAACAGTTCCTAATACTTGCAACTTAGATGACTTAAAATAAAAGGCAATCAGGGAAACATTGGTAGTAAAATGGCATACATATGTCAAAGTACTTAAAATGTGTGTCGTTAGATGAGATATAAATTATAGAGATAGCAAAGGGAATAGAACGTTACAGGGATACTATGCTTGGTAAGAATGCATTATTCAACCCTAATACTTAATATTCTGATTTAAGGCTTAGACAGCATTCAAATCTCTGAATCAATTTTTGATCCATTGGCGAATATGAATTATTCTTGATTTTTTTCTTTTTCCCTTAAAAATAAGTTCAGTGACTTATCATAGTGTATTCAATGGGCCATTTGCTCATTTAATAGCTCTATTTAATCAGAAACACTCAAGACTGTTTCCTTGAAAATACACATGGGTGTAAATTCTAATGGAAAATGTGCTTGGCAAGGTAACTTTGGAGCTTGCCAAACTCCCGACATCTTAGAAATGCTTGAAATGTTTTAATGAACAAAACATACTACCAGTTCACTGAACCTTGGACTTATGTGTCAGGAAAGTAGACAAAATAGTGAATATGTTGTCATGCTTTCATTAAACCAAAGTCAGTCTCATATGTTTGAATTTAAACTGAAGGCTTCTCCCGCATTTCATTCAGCTGTGAGATGAATTAGTGTGATTGAACCAATGGCAGATTACAATAAAACTTGTCATCAGTTACGTGTAATCATCTCTGAAGGAGAGTTGTGCATGCATTTTTGGACCTCTCCATGGAAGAACATGGCGGCTGGTAATGAGTTGTCTCAAATTCATTTAGGTGGGTGAATTTCCTACCACTCGTGTAAATATTTTAATTAGAAAGAAATTAATGAAATTATATGCCATGTGCTTTCTTCATAAAAGCTTTTAGAGTTGCATTATCATTTCCCTCATAATAGGCCACAGGACAGTGCAACTCCCCTGGTTTTACATAAGCAGACTGCTTTTCATCATGTTCGATGTAAACAAATGAGTAATAGTTCCTCTTCTACCTGACCTAGGCTGTTTATTTTCTCCTCCAATGTATTACCTAAAGCCTAAACCCAAATAATTATTCCCTTAGATTAAGATTAGATACATATGTATGCACTACGCCAAGTTCAGTATAGGCTTGTGTATATGAGGAATTTTACTTCTAACTTCAAAATAATTCACATACCAAAATGTAGGAGGGAAGTCCCCCCAAAAACAGAAGTATCTCCTGGAGGGCAGTCCCTTTGTAGTATAGGCTCCCCCTCTAGGTGAGAACCCATCTGTATCAGCGTACCAGCTGGCGTTGTTGTGAGAGGTTGCATTGAGCTTCAGTGAATTTTTTTTAAACTCAATGCATTTGCCCATTTCATTGATAAGTGACTTTTAAGTGCAACTGCCCACACTATGCTGAGTGTTCAGCAGTTTTTGACCAAAAATGGCCTGACCCCTTGGTCCCACCCTCCCTATTCAGCCTATTGACTTTTTTTGTTTGGATGAAAAAAAATTCTCAAAGGGAGACATTTTGCCCATGTGGAAGAAGTAAAACAAAAAATGGCAGACTCGCTAAAAAGCATCAAAATCGATGAGTTCAAAAACTGTTTCGAGCAATGGAAACACCTCTCAATAGATGTATTGCATCAAATGAGAGTACATTGAAAGTGTCTGAAATCTAAATGTGTAAGATTAAATACACAATTTTTAATAAATAAATTTGAGTTTTGGGGGGTTCCCCCCTCATGTGTTATATATTATATAAAACTGGTTGGTAGAAAGGAGGCTCTAGTATAAAAACTACTTGGTAAATGTTTTATTTTAACCCTATTTAAATTCAGATGTCTCAAAACTGAGATAATAAGAACTCCTTTTTTTAAAAAAAGGAATCCTTTCTTTTTCTATTAAAATTTTTTTTCAAGATTTTATTTATTTATCTTTAGAGGGGAAGAGAAAGAGAGAGGGAGAGAAATATCAATGTGTGGTTGCCTTTCCTGTGTTCCCTGCTGGGAACTGGAACTGGCCTACAACCCAGGCATGTGCCCTGACTGGGAATTGAACCACGGTTGTTTGGTTCGCAGGCCCGCACTCAATCCACTGAGCTACACCAGCCAGGGCTCCATTCTTAAAAAAAAAAAAAAAGATTTTATTTATTTACCTTTAGAGGGGAAGGGAGGGAGAGAGGGAGAGAAACATCAATGTATGGTTGCCTCTTGTGCATCCCCTGCTGGGAACTTGCCTGCAACCCAGGCATGTGCCCTGACTGGGAATTGAACAGCGATCCTTTGGTTTGCAGGCCTGCGCTCAATCCACTGAGCTACACCAGCCAGGGCATAAGAACTCTTTCTTACAGTTTATTCTGAAGAATTACCAAGAAAATTCTGGCATTTGGGAGAAGGCAGAAGGAATAAAAAGGTAAGTGAAACTAGCAGCAGGGTGTCTGATGCATTCTGATTTAGAAATATCTGAAAGGCTGGACCACAGTGGAAAATATTGGAATGCCATGAGTACAAATGTTTTAAGAAGACAAGAATTCTAATTAGCCTGGATGGGAAACTCAGCATGAGGCTAAATAGTTGGTTTGATGTTTTGAGTCATTATACTGGACTGTGTCAGTAGGATTACACAATATTATTGTGATAACACAAACGTTAAACAAATTATCCATCTCAGAATTTCCTAAACAACACTTTACAGCATTTGGAGACAATTCTTTTTTCTTAATATTGTAGTGTTTGCTTTGTTGGATTCCCTAATGAATTTAGCAGTCTTTATACTTAGCAGGAAATCTGGACTGATCATTTGAGGCCTGTTTTCTTTATACATTGTGGAGTAAGGGTTTACTTTTGGACACCTAATAAATCATGATCTAACATCTAAGAAACAGACTTATTGCCACATTGCCAAATCAAGGAAAGAAATGGAAAAAAAACCCTCAGTGTTAGTGTTTGGTTTGTCTTTCACCTACAGGACAGCAATGAATCAAGAAGTGATATTCTCTAGTAATGCTATGCTAGACTCTATTAATAATATGTTAGTGCTCCAGTCTTACTATGTGGGCTAGTAATGATTTTGTATTTGCAAATGGTAAGCCCTGCCTTGTTTGTAGCTCACCAAGGAATACAACCATATGTGATGCTTTTCTATTTAAGGCAATGCCCCCACTGTTGGATAGATTGCTGTTGACAGCTTTTGACCAGAGGGAGCCATTAGATTTTGCTGGCTAGCAAACAATTACAGCTTTGATATGAGCTACAAGGTAAAGATTAAAAGGAATACCTATGCAGAAAAATATGTTAGCTCTGTGTGGTCTCTAGATTCTTCTTGAGCAAATGAAAAAATATTTATATATAAAAGCTAACAAAAAAGGCAAAGTAAAAAAAAAAACATTTCAGGACTTTAACGGGTAAAATGAATTCCAAAATAGACATGGGAGAAGCATAGTGGAAAATTCGTATCACTGAAGAAAGAATTCAAAGGATTTAATTGAAGATAGTAAATATTTTTCAACTGATACTACTATTGAGAAAGGTTTAAAAATGATTTCTGTATTTGGATATATATAATTTTATTGCCAGCAATGTAGTCTTTAAACAGCAGTTGTATTTGTGTCTTATATATAGTAATGCAATAATACATTTAAACTGAACAGGCATATGGATCAATTAATGCTATCAAATAAGATTATTTTTATTGTTTGGATATTATTGAATATAATCTAATTCACAGCTAGTTTGAAACATTGACTGGATTAGAAAAAAAAGACATAACCTATGACAAATTTAGGACAACAGATGCCCTGTGTTTATTAAATAAATCAATGTTAAATGTTTCTACAGCTAAAGTACATCTTCCTTTGATGGACCTATAGATCCCAAATTGAATCTTACATACAAAAGATTAAAATGCAGTCCTCTTTGTGTGCAGGGCTCTATGTACTGAGATTTTCACAAATTGGAGGTAAATAATTAGTATTATGGCTTAAACTTTGTAATAAAAATATTTTGATATCCATTATATTCTTTTACTATGATAAAGTGAGGTATATTTTATAAAAAGTACATACAAATAGATTTAGTAATTTGCTTAAGAACTAATACACCATTTAATTTTTGCTGTGCTTTTAACTTGTATGGATATGAGAGTCAATATTTTTTCAACTGGATATTTTTGTCAATATCTACCTAATATAGATAAAATAGAAAACAATTTATTAAACAAAATATATTTTTGATTTTAGTACATTACATAAAGAATGTGTAAATTTACAAGTATATACTGCTTTAAAGGGGGATATCTTCTATAAATACAAACCTACTTTCTTTAGGAAAAAAATACGTGTTAAATATTTCCCCCCACATTTTTTCTTGCAAGATTTCTGAAACAACCTTAGGCTGTTTTAATGTGGTTAGTACCTTCTTCCGTTAAGACCAATAGTTTGGTTTTTGGAAATAAAACTATGAGCACGGTGCAATCGTCATGACACCTAAAACAGACTTGCTTCCCTGAATCTGAAGTCAGTAGTCAATAATCTGCATAGGTGAGAAAATGTAACTGCCTTTATAATAATGTGGAGCCAGACAATAATCCCTTGTTAATCCAGATCTGGAAGCTTGCATCCATTTGTGACAGTGGAGAATTGTAACAGTGGAAAATTGTAATGGCCCCCTTCCCCATTCTTTCCACACTGTTTCTGTAAGTACTGACTCTGATTAATATATAGGTTGTAGATGAACAAGCATGTTTGTATAAGCATCCTAGGAACTAACTTCAAAAGATACGGACCCCAACCTCCAAGGCATCCCAGCTCTGGGAGATACCAGGATGGCTCAACCAGGGTGATGCATGTGGACCACCACTTCCCTTGGTCTGTGTAGTCTGGACAAAAAGAACTTTCCAACCACCTCCCTTCATCTCTTTGTTCTGTTCCCTCCTCCCTTGTTACAAAACCTTCTGCCTCCTCTGAGGTGTGGAGATGGGCTTTGAGATGAGTCTCCCATCTTCCAGGTGGCTGGCATCTGAATAAAAACACTTTCCTTGACATCAGCACCTGCCTCTTGAGTATTGGCGTTTGAAACAGAAGGCAGCCAGACCTGTGTTCCATTACAAATTGACACTCTTCTTTCAAATGTAAGGTTATGAAAGGCCTGACTCTCTAGCATGTACAATTACAAGCAGACAATTTCATTCTAATAGAAACGTTTAGTGCTTATTTTAGAAAATACATTATTTGTTTTACTTTGCTTCTACAATACTTCCCTATCTGCTTAAAACAGAATAATAATACTCAGCATATGTGTTGTTGTGAAGGTTATAAATTACTTTGTATAGTGTCTGGCACATGGTAAATGCTCAAGAAATGACAGATAATTTTATTAAATTGTTATTGTTTTATCTATTTTTAGGGATCAAGAGCTTTGTCAGACCATTAAAAGGGCAAAGTATTGAGTTTAAAATCAGTCTGTCCTCAGTAGATATCACATGAAAAATATGTGGCTAAATCTATTTAAAAATTATGATGCTTTTCTTCTTGACTGCCATATAGCTAATTACAAGTCACACATAGAAAGCTCTTTTCTCTATATACAAACATGTGAAAAATTTCAAAGTCCTATGTATACTATTATAAGCAACACATTTTTAATATTTTTGAATCAAAATCGCAATATTTTATAGGATATTCAGTCAATGACACACATAATGTTAGAATTTTTTCAAGTGGACTTGAAAAATTACAACTAAAGAAAATAAAATTATTTGAAACTCAATACACAAAAGAAACTCAAGTACTGTAAGGGAATGATTTTGAAAAGTAAGAAGTAAATAATCCCATTGTAAAGAATACTAAGAAAGAAAACAATCAATACATTTTATTGGACTGAGAAATACATTTTGTTCATTACTTGATTTTATAATGGTTTTGAGGCCATGTAAAAATATCTGCCCACTTTTGTGTCTACATTCTTGATCTCTCCACCTCTTTCACTGACCTGTTTCTTCTCCAGTTTTTTCCTCTCTAGTCAAAACAGTACTGGCCTGAGTCAGAAGTCTGAGAGCCACACTTCAAAAACTTCCTGTCTTTCACTCTCAACAAGTGTCTGTCACAAAGTCCAGATGATTCTACTTCAAACTATGTCTTACATTGGCCCACTTCTCCCTGTCTACAGTACCACTCTTCCTCACCTGGATAATAACAACGAGCTTCAGTTTAGTGTCTCCTCGTCTCTTCCTTCTCCCTTTCATTAGTCTTCTCATTAGAGAATAAAACTGTAAAACAAATCTGATTTCAGTATGACCTTATTTAAAGTACTTGATTAGTTTCCTATTGCTCTTGCATTAAATGACTATTCCTTTGCCACAGTCACCTTCACTCGGGTCCATTTCATCTTTCACTACACTTAAGACGACCTGGCTTTCTTTCTGTCTCTAGAAATGTCCAACTCTTCCTTATCTCGGAGCCATAAAATCTGACCTTTTCTTTGTCTGCAAGGCTCTTCTCCCAACTGTGCCTCAGGAAATCACTCTTTAAACAAAATCTCAGTTTAAAAGATAAGGTGTTAGAGAGAACCGTTCTAACCAAACAACATAAATTATATCTTTTCTGTTATTCTGTCTTGTCAATCTAATTTCTTTTTCTTTCTTAGCACTTATTTACTTTGTTTTCGGTATTTATTTATTTTACAATGAACTTGTTCAAACAAACACAAATGCAGGGTATAATAAGTACACAAGTGTATACAGACAGCTGAAATCAACTCTCTTGAATATTCTAATTTTCTCAAATATTGTGATAGGAAGAAATTATTACCTTTATAAGGTTTCCCAGTAGTGTACCTCTTCTTACTTCTTTTAGCAGTGTATGGAGCTTCTGGTTTTTCTTAGTCTTTGTTAACAATGGGCAGTCTGATGAGTATGAACTGAGTAGTTATAATCTTCTTCTTACTGATTTCCTAGGAAACATTTTCTTATCTTTACTGACCCCATATATTTCCTTATTCTTATTTTGTGACTTGCCTTGATAGTATTTTTTATTTCCTGTTTGAGCTATTTCTTTTTATTTATTTTTTATTATTAAATTCTGGAAGAGTAATATATATTAAAAATATTTTCTCCTAGTTTTTATATTGTTTTAATTTCAACATACTTTTAATTTGCTTTACAGCATTTTGTTTTACAGAAATATTTAATTTTAGGGTAATGAGATTATCAATTTTTTAAAATTTAGAAATTTTATATTAATTATTTTAAAAAAGCTTTCTCTACGAACTCTCATTTAAAATATTGTCTTAAAGTTTGATATCCTAGCTACTTAACTTTCCTTATAAAATTGTTATTTCTTGACAAGATCGGTAAAAAACCCTGAAAAGATTGTAATAGAAATTACACTAGACACATAGAAAAATTAGAATTGTTGGTAATATCAAGGTTTATTTTTAAACAACACACGTCTTATTTTTCCATTTTAGAAGCCATTTTTATGTACTGCAATAAAATTTTATAACATATTCCATGAAAGTATTATAAAAAGTTGTTTCATTTATTTATTTGCTAAAATATTGAATTAAAAACACTTTGCATCTTTGTGGTAACCATCTTTTTCTTTAAAATAATGTAGAGTACACTATTAATAGAGGGTATGAAGTTGTATATGTATGTATTCTTAGGGTTAAATCCAATATGATAAAAATATTTGGTGAGGGAAGAAGATTTGTTTTTGGGTGGTAGGCATGCAATAAAATATACAGATGGTTTATCATAAAATTAATACTTGAAACCTATAGAATTATATTAAGCAATATCATCCCCATAAATTTAATTTAAAATAGAAAAAAGACATATTTTCAACCTTGCTAAATTTTATTTTAAAATCTTTTATTATTTTTTGAATAATTATAAATAAATGTATATTATTTTCTTATATAGCCTTTATAAATGCCATGTAAAATATCTTGGATGGCCAAAAAGTGGTAACAACCTAAATGACCATCAACTGATGAATGACAAAGTGTAGTGGATCCACACAATTAAATATTATTCAACCGTAAATTGAAGTGAAGTTCTGACAGGTGCTACAACATGGACGGTCCTCCAAAAGATTGTGCTATAGGAAAGAAACCAGACACAAGTGACCGACTGTGTATTTCATGATTCCACTGCAACGAGACTTTCAGAATAAATTTCTTTTCCTGTTGTCTGAAACAGTTTGTGGTAGTTAGCCGTTGCTTATTTCTTGAAGGTTTTAAAATATCCTTTAAAATCATTTGTTATTTTTGAGGAATAAACATTTACTTAATCACTATACTTTCAAAATGCTCACTGGCTTATGCAAGTTTATTTCTTAACCATGAGAAGATCTGGGTAGTGAATATACATTTTATAATATTTTATATTTGATTTGAGTTTTTAAATATATTGGATTTTTAAATTGCAGTATACATTATGGTATTGCATAATATGTTATACATTATATTTTAATCATTTCTGTATTTCTTATTATAAATCTGTTAGTTGTTTTGTACAAATATTTATTTTCCTAACAAACTTGCTAAATATATAAAATCAGTCAATTAAGTCACAATCATTCTGGGCCAATTGCAGCAGAGGTTTTAAATTAGATTCTCAGGTGGCTTGATACAGAGGTTGTGGGTCTAAACTCTTTTGTCACATATGTTATTCCCAACCACTCTCCTATTAAACATTTGTTCTTCAATTTTCCATATTTGGTCTTCTTAAATTTATTTTGTCATCTTAATTTATTTATTGCTTTTATGACTCTTTAATCTATTTTATATCCTTGTTTCTATCCTTCATTTTGTGTTAATTTCTTACTACTTTTTATTTACAATTTACTATGTCTATTTGAAGTCAATCCAGATTTTATATGATTTTTATTCTTTCAAAAACTATTACTATATCAGAGGGGGGAGGGGAGGGAATTTCAGGGAAAAAGGGAGGGGATTATAGGAACAAGTATAAAGGACACATGGACAAAAACTAAGGGGGGTGGAAATGGGAGGGAGGTGGGGAGCACTGGGGGAAGGTCTGGGATGGGAGTAAAAGAAAGAAAACTGTACTGAAAAACAATAAAAAAATAAATAAATAAAAAAATAAAAAAATAACTACTTCAAAAAAAAAAACTATTACTATTATTTCCAAGATTTCTAAGTTATTTATATTCATCTATATTGGTTCCATTTTTCTTTGTTTGATTTTAATATATTTTAAATGACATTTTTGTTATAATTTTTAGAATCCCAAGAGGAGTAATGATAAATATGTTTTGATAATTTTCTTATTTTAATTTCCTCTGGGATCTTGTGATTATTGTTGTCCTTAAACTTTTTTGGTAGTGTTAGATTTATTCATATGTTTTGGTATTTTGAGTTCTAGGTTCTCCCTCCCTCTGTACCTCCCTCCCTCTTCTTTTCTGGTGGTATAGATATTGTTCTACCAGGTCCCTGGGACCTCAGTCCATAATCAGGTCTTCTTTTGAAAGTCTGAGGGATTTACACTGTAGAGTAGTTCAACAATCCAAGAAACCAACCATGGAAATTTTGTCTCAGTTTCTGGTTGGAAGGTTGGACTGTATCCTCCTTCCTGAAGCAAATTGCTTCATACTAGGCAGAGCCCCAGCACCAGGAGTTGTTTTCCTTCTTTCCTGTGCCAAGTAGAAATCCCCAGTCCAACCACTGGCTTCCAGCAGTGAGTTGGCTCTTTTCCCAGGATATACCCAGGACACATTTAGTATATTCTACCCCACAGAAGTTGACTTCCTAGTAGCTTCTGACTGCTTCTAGATCCAGAATCCAACAGATGATCAGCTTCAATTCTGATTATTTTATTCTACATCTTTTCAATTTCCTCAGCATGGAGATACTTCTCTTTTTTCATTATTTTTTGTTGTGCTTTTCTTCAAAAATTTTAAAATCTATTATGGTCATGTATATGGTTATCTATTTTATCTATATGGTTATATATTTGAATTGGTGGAGGGCTGGCTCAAATTGTGTGTTTCCATTGTCATTTTCCAAGACCTGCATTATATTTTAGAACATATTTTACTCTGACTAAATTATAAACTCAGTAAAAGAAGTGACCTTGTTTGTTTTAGTCATGATACTGAAACTTGAGTTGGCCTTTAATAAATATGTGAAATACTATGTATCATTTAATTCGTTATTAGGTAATCCAGGAACAATTTGACAATAATAATGCAAAGCCTAGAGAAGCTTTATCAAACCAAATACCTAAATAAAAATATCACTTAACAACACTTAAAGTTATTGCATATAGAGAGGTTGATTACAAAATTCTAGTGCAATGAACTAAATACCAAAAGCAACATCTCAAAAAAGTAACCATCTTTTTGCTAAATAACAATGTGCCTAAATCATGAAGTAAAGTGGATATGAAAATTGAAATAATGGCATAAACAAAAAAACAGAGAAATAGTATTTAACAACTTAAGAGCTCCAGCATTAGATATCAGGAACTTGGCTTCTTAGTCATGCAGAATCTAAGAAACCCCTGTAGTCCTCATTAACTAACACACATGAAGCAACACCAGCATTTTTGGGCCTACTATGTGTCCAGTCATCTATTAACTGCTTTATCTATAAGTAATTATTTAAATTTCAAAGCAATTTTTGACAATAGTATCATTTTAAGTATAAAGATGACTAAAATGCAACCGAGCATTTGAGTTATCTGTCCAATACAAAGAAAATAATATTATATACTTACAACCTTTATAATTGGAGTTAGGGCATCAAAGACTGAATTAGGAATATGAGGGTTAGAAATTGTGTATAAAGTAGAGTTGAAACACAAGAAGGATTCCTGAGTCCGAGAGAAAGGAGAAGCCCTAGAAGAAAGAAGAGAGGTATGGGCTAGAATGGTGTGACAACCACAGGTTCACAGGGCTGGGCTTTCTTAAGTTTGCAGTAGTGCGGGAAAGAGGTAGGAAGACAGTGTAGGATAACCATCGACATCTACAGGGAAGTGCAGGATGGACCACAGCATTTTGGCACGTAAAATGCACACTCATGTCTTTGTGCACATTATACATGGAATTAAGTATTATACCCATCACTATACCCATGGTATATAATCATTAAACTCATGTATAGCATACATCCTTATTTTTCCCTCAAAAATTTGGACACAAAGTGTGCATTATACACAGCAAAATACAGTATGTGAGGGCTGCTTAGAGCCAACCTCAGCTAGGAACTGGGGAGAAGTTTGGGAAGCATTTTCATAATGTGAGCCCAAGGTCACCAAATGAGCAGAGAGAAGGGGTAATTGGGCAGAGAAAAGTGTGTGCGCAGGAGTTTCAACCAGACCATTCTGTGCATGTTGTTTTCCTGAGACTAGATGGTCAATGCCATGGGTCCGTTGTTCAGGCAGTATGAACTAAATGTGCAGTCCCTGTCACACCTAAGTTCTTCCATACACCACAGTCAATGTATGTCATGAACCCAGGAGAGACTTGCCTAGGTAATAATGATAGAACCAACACACATGCACACACACTCTCATGCCTCCCCCAAGCAAACACTCATTTTCACAGATAGTATAAGTTTAACCTAGAGTTAGAAAATATTTTTAACTGCCTTACAGTGCACAAGTCTTCTCTTTGTGAGTCAATACTTCATTTCTGGGGTCAGGTCAGAAGAGTGTCAGTTTCTTTCTTTTATCAATGAGTTCTGAGCATATCTTTCAAGCTGGCCCAGAATAAGAAAGGAGCTGAAAACTGAGAGGTTTGTTGTCCATTCTCTCTGCTATAATGTGAAGAAGGCAGAATTTTAATACTACCCTTCATGCAAGACATACTGAAATCATAGGTCAGGATTCTTATTTTCTTTACTCCCTGATCAGCAGACAGAGAAGGGAGAAGGAAAAAGCAGTATTTTTTAGTCCACTTATTCTTTTGACTACATTATATTAGAGCAATAATTCAAGTGTTTGTTGTATTACTTGGGTACCTTAAACAAATATATGTGATGTACCTAATAGTTGATTTTTAATTTATGTGCATCACTTGCCAATGTCCTATATACTGCTACATATAAATTACCTCAGATCGTCCATTCATTTTTCTTTGTATTTAACAAGCAGTGATTGAACGTACTCTGTTCTAGGAATGTGCTAGGGGCTGAGGTTACAAAAACATGTCAGATGTAATGTCTGCCCTCAAGGAATATTCTAATAAGGGATATAGGCATGTAATGAATGATTATAGTGTCATGTGTGCTAAGATTAGAATGTGATATGGAAGATATAAAATTACAGAAATAAGTACCTTAATAAGTTGAGAAATTTAAGGAAATTTTCCTGAAAAATGAAATATTTCAGTTTTATGTAATAAATGAAGGGAATAATGGAAAAGGTATAGGTCAAAAGTTTACAGAGTTATTAAGTTATTAGAGAGATTAATGACTGCTGAGGAAACTAAGGATTGTTCTTATTTATCACTAAATCATGAAGTAACTATATTTTCTTTATATGGATCTAGTTAACCCTGATTTTTTAAAAATGGCCTATTTAGTTTTTGTGACAACAATGCTAATTATCCCTGAATGTGCATTGTCATTTTCCTTAGAAATGGAACCCCAGTTTTTAGATAGGCACAGGGCACCTTGTATAAAGCTTGCAGCTAAGATTGGCCTGTGATTAAGTTGAAATTCATAGCATAGAAGCAGGAGAAATGTCCTTAGAACAGCAATATGTTCTCCTCCACTCCTTCCTCCTTCCAGGTGTCCAGTGCATGGCGGTCAATGCAGAGAGAAATGGAAGCTGAGGATAGCAGAGAAAATCATAGAAGAAGCCCAGGTCCCTGACCCCACAGAACAGCATTTCACCATTGGGTTGGTTACTTTGAACACCTCCCATTGGAGAGATAAATAGATGTGTATATTGGAGTTTTTCTACTACTCAGAGCCTCCCCACCCCCACAAAAAAAGCAATGAATAAAGTTTTATTCTTACATTCCTAATTTTAAAATATATTTTGTAAATAAATACAAAATGAAGTAGAATAATATTTATAAACAACCTCTAGTGGGCTAACACTTCACCAAGGTGTATGTATTTCATGTCTACCAATGTCCTGCAAAGTAGCCACTGTTATTACTGCTCCAGGTCATAGAGTTAATGAGGGGCAGAGACAAGGCTTGAACCAGGCAGTATAAATCACATGTCTGGCTCTGCCTGTGTGGGGTGTTCTGCCTTCCTAACTAGATGCAATTTAGAAGGAAGAAATTCATTTTTCCCTACAAATAAAAATCACAGTAATAAATTTAATAAAATCACTCATCACTTCTGAGATATGTTTTCTGTGTTTGTCATTAAGAATGTAAAAGATAACATATTTTAGAAACTGAGGCATAAAATAATAATTTTAGGTACTTATGTTGTAGTAATAATGCACTTGAAATAAAAATAGAAGTAAAATTATAAGCAGACATAGAGACAGAAACTTGTGAAAATATAAATCAAATAATATTTTTTAAAATTTCCTTTTAATATCCAGATGTCTAATCCATATATCCTGCCATGTCTTTATTCTTGTGAACTAATATAAGACTTCTCTCATTAAGTTAGAAATCAGTAAGATTAGGAAACCTTTCTTTAAAAATACAGGTAGTCATATATTTGTCAAGCTGGAATAGACCTTAGAGAAAACCTAATCCAATATTTTAAACTTATTGACAAAGAAACTGTTGCTCGGAGAATTAAGAAAACTAGATATTACAGCAAGTTAATTGCAGTTAGAATTAGAGTTAGGTTTAGTTGTCCTAACAATCAATGTAGTAATAGTTCCACTACATGTCATGCATTAACAACACCTTCTACTTCCATTGAATGGAAATGTAAGCAATATGTTCGTGTGACTAGACAACATCCCTGAAGTACATACAGTAAGGATGAAAGCTAGAGATTGGAGGCTCCAATTAATACTCAATGGACTAGCTGTTCCAGGGTCTTTAATCTGGAGATGGTTATTTAAGTTTATGAACCACATAAACCTGCATTGCAGAATGTTTCCATGTATATTTACCTCACGAGAGAGAGAGTTGATAGTTTTTGCCAGAGTTTTAAAACGCTGATAATTTAAAAAGACTGACAGCCAGAGGCCTCCTCAAATAGAGGCCTCTGACAATGCTCTGAAGTAGTGTTCTTTCTCACCATCTAATGCAGTCTTCTGCTCGTACAAGGTTTTTTCTTCTGGAGGACAGATGCATATGTTCAGGAATTGTGCCATAATTTGGAAAGAGAGACAACAAGATCTATGAAAGAGAGAAGGGAAACAAGAATGCCTGAAATTGCCCCTGGATAATTATCTCATTCGGTAAAGCAGAAATAAATGCTGACTTGTGGGTGGCTTAGATAAAACACTCGAAATGAAGAGGTGCAGTCCCGGCTCATATGTGCAATTCCAAGGATGTGTCAGTAAGAAGAGTCTCCCTTGAACGCCTTTCCTCCTTAACACTTAGCAAAACAGAGTAAATTGGCATTTAAGTAATGCACTCCTTTGTGAAAATCTATTAAGAAGTTCATCTGATTTCATATATATTTCTCATGAGCTTGTTCTTTACAAGTAGTGGTGGCTTTGGAGCTGGGCTAAAATTGTATGTAACTTCTCAGCCAGCTCTGAAGCCCTCCCTACACTTAAAGAACAAGCTCATGTGAAACATCTATAAAATTAGATGAGCTTCTTAAAATGCTGAGACTGTCAAAAATACCAGTCACGCCACACATCTCACACTTAACTAAGAACAATTCAGCACAGTTAGGGGTCTTCATCTATAAAGAGTTTCAGTATAAAGTAAACATGGCGAATGAATTCCCGTCCTTCCCTTGGAGAGGTCGTGTTCAAGGTTCATTGGCAATGCAAGATGGGAAGGCCTGGTCTGTGCCCACCTGCTAAGAATTAAACAGAGAGCTGCAGTCTGTTGTGCAATCAGCGTCTGGTCTTTAGTGGCAGGTCCCAAATTTATCACCAGAAACTCTGACATGCTCATAAGCCATTTATTAATTTGTGTTAATTTGGGCATCATGGAATGGTTCTAACTTTAAAATAATAGCCATCGCAAAATGTGAGAAAATTCTCAGGCAACATAGATGCGTGCATCACTTTGGGTAATCAAGTTTACCAAGCAGGTTTTATTGTGCTCTTCTCAGCATGGTGCTTAGTATATAAAATCCTACCACATGTTGTAACAATAAAGTTATTGCTTATCGACCAGACCTAGTTGACAACCAACAAACGCTGCCATGAATAATTTCAGGCTGGATTATAGTCCTCTCCTTGGTAACCTATCAGTGTGCGTCTAGTAAGTAGTGCTCAGTAACACCCAGGGTGGCAAATTCACGGAGGAACACGCTCAGAAATAAACAACAGCAACCACCACAAAAGAAAACTAAAACAGAGAAGAAAGCTTATCTGTAGAGAAATATCCTGTAGAAACAAACTAATTTACGATGAATTAACTTAAGTACAGAGTGTACATAATGGGAAAAATATTCTTTTTTAAGGCATGAATAATTCTAGGCAACACCATGTTTTTATTAAAACCTAATCTTACAAGTAACACTGGACTATTCTTAGGGATGGATGGGCATTTATCACCCTCCTCTTTGATGGAAGGTGTTGATACATTTTTGGTGGTAGCTTAGCTACATGGTTCTTTAACTTCTTCAGAAGTTTTAGACGAAGACCATTTGAACTTAGTGATTTATGGCCACTTAATTTTTCATATTTTTTCAATCAGGCCTTTGTTTTGATTTCTTTGACACTTCTTTACCTTCCTTCTCTGTACAAAGTAACTCCAGGATAGATACTTCTTCATCATCTCGGAGGGACTGCCAGGCACAAAGCATCCATTCAGCCCCTTCGCATTCTTTGCAGTCTCTTTGGTTAACTTCGTTCCCAACATAATCTAATAGACCAAAGGAATCTCCAGTGGATTTTGCAGTTATGACATACTTATCTCAAAGGGATTATTTTTGTTTGTTTTATAAATAAGTTTTTTTTTGTGTGTGTGTGTTGAACATTATCAGTAGAAGTCAGTGTTCCAGGATCTCATCTCTTGTCTTTCTTCCCAAATGAAACATCTTTCCTGAACTTATTTTACTTGTGTCAGGGTTCATGAATCTCTAACCATGCATCATTGAGCGGGTTCTATGCTATTTCTATGGATTTTAATTTCCCACCTTTTCTCTGCAGAAGTTTTCTAGCAAATCTCCCTTTGATTTTCTTTAAAATTTGAGTATTTACAATCTCCTTTGATATAAAAGTTTCTATGAAAATCTCAAGCTTGATTATGCCAGTGCTACTGCAAATTTTTAATTTCTCACCTTTTACTCTCAGATCAGTAAGTCAGAAGTGTTAGAAGCTATACCAATACTCTCTACATACCAAAATACTGTTGTTATTTTTTTAAAATCATGATTATCCAACATGATTTTGACAAACTCCATGGCTTAAATTTTTAACAGTGCATTGATTATGCCACCTCTTAAAATGTGCCACTGTGTCAAAGTGGCAAGAATAACAAGTTTCTCTGTTTATCAACTCCGCCCCGCCCCCATGCTCTAAAACAGGCTTCTGCTGTAATGCAAAGCTTATGTCCTAAACTTCAATAAGGTAAATCAATCACAATGAAACATAGGTTTCTTATTAACATGTGCCAATCACTCTTCTGTAATCTACCAACACTTGCATAGAGTAACCATAGTTTATCCTTCTTTATACAAATAAAACAATGTGTCTCTCTCACTTTTCTGATCATTTCAATGTAATGCCTAATGGCAGAAACAGCAAACTAAGAGATGGTGAATGTATTCGTACGTCTTCCAGATTGAATATATATAACCAAATAGTTTTGTATTTCCACAGATTCTCTTTGGCAAGAAACCATTGAAGAACCACTAAATTACTATTACAACTGAAAAGCATACAAATCTTTCAGCAAACCCTAAAAGCTACTTTGAAAAAAACAGTCTAAATCCAATACATACTTTGCTGTTACTAGGGAAATTTTCTCTCATCCTGGATCTCAGAGTGCCTTATAGTCACCCATTTCTCTTGCACAGATCATTCAAATCTCCAGATCTCTTGCAGACCTCATTATCAATATTTCCCAAACGCCTGCAGTGCACAGGCAGGACACCTGGGACTGTAGCATCTGGTAATAATTGCACCTAAGATTCAGATTCAGAGCATCCCATTCTCAGAGAAACTCAGGAGACTTATATCAAATAAACAGGGTTGAGACAAATGTTTTCAGCTAATTGTGTTCCCCAAAAATTCATAAATACCTAGTACCTCAAAATGTGGCCTTGTTTGGAAGTAACATTGTTACAGGTATAATTAGGTAAGATGAGATCATACCAGAGTAAGGTGGACCCAAACTCCAGTATGACTGGTATCCTTTTAAAAAGGGGGAATTTGGCCCTGGCTGTTGTAGCTCAGTAGATTGTATGTAGGCCTGGGAACCACAGGGTTGCTGGTTTGATTCCCAGTCAGGGCACATGCCTGGGTTGCAGGCCGGGTCCCCATTTGGGAAGAGGTGAGAGGCAACCACACATTGATGTTTCTCTCCCTCTCTTTCTCCTTCCCTTCCTCCCTCTCTAAATAAATAAATAAAAATCTTTAAGAAAGGGGGGGGATTTGAACATAGAATCATGCACACCGGGAAAATGCCATGTGAAGACAGGAATTATGCTCTCACAAGTAAAGAGACTACTAAAAGCTAGAAGAGAGGCTTGGAACAGGTGCCAGCATTCCCTACTGCCTTCAGAGGGTACATGGCCCTGGGGATGGATGCTCTGGTCTCAGATTCTCAGCCTTCTGGACTGTGGAACAATAAAAATAAATTTCTCTCGTTTAAGCCATTCAGTTCATCATACTTTATTATGGCCTCCACAACAAATTAATGCAGCAAAATTCAGCACTGTTGATCAATTATCAAATTATGAATCAGGCAAATATGGTTGGTAGGCAGAGAAAAGGAAAACATGGAAGAAGATTTTAGAGGCTTATTATTTTTAAATGGAAGTGTGAAGCTTTTCCTAATTTTTAGGTAAGTATCAGCTTGCTTCTCAGTGTTTGCATAGCATTTATTGCCTATCTATATTAATATTGCCTCATCACGCTATTATAATCATTTGTCTGCAGGTCTATTTCTCTCTTGATCTAAAGATCAGAAAGGGGTAATACAATGTATAGCCCCATCACCCCAGAATCTGAAAATGATACACAATACATAGCAAAAGTTCATACAATGTCTTCAGACAATGGTGAAACTAGATTTGCCACAATATTTTAAAAATTCAACCGGATCATTCAGTTAAACCAAGTTTTTGCTCAAAATTGTTGCGTATTTTTAACCAAGACTCATGAAACAGTTCAACAGACTGGACTCTGACCATATTGTTTTCAAGGCTATCATTAAAAAGGACATGCTGTGGTCTTATTTAAAGGGTCCTTAGAGATCAAATATACTGATGATAAAGTAGACTAGAAAGTAAGAGTGGAAAGACAGAAAACAGTCCCTGGCCTTTGAACTAGGTTTCTATTTGTAGATTTGTTGTCTGTTCCTTAGAACCTACTATTAAGAGAAGGTACAAAAATTTTGCCATGTGTTAACCTCTATTTGAGGCCAGATTGTCCTGCTTGGCTGGGGATCGAAGTGTGCAAGCTGACATGCACACTGTAATGTGAACCAGACTCAGTGGGATATTCACCATTATCTCCTGCCAGGTAAGCAAGCCTTCCAGATACTCTGCTGTTGTTTGATGATCTGCCTATAAATTCTCCCAGCCTCTGAGACTGTGCCCCAGTTCCTGCTCCCCCTCCTCCTCCCTTGGACCTCCACTGTGTCTCATCTACACAAGCTACTATGGTTCAGTCTCATTTTCATTTACCTATACCTCTATCACCATATAACCCTAATTTCTGTGTTTCCAAACTCAGCCTGAAAACTTGTCTTCTTTTCTAATTGATAATTCAGTTTCCTTTTCCTGACTCTGAATCTTAACCTCCTTTTCATTAGCCAAGCCACAGCACTCCCCTGTCAGGGTGGAAGCCCAGATTTCAGTCTTTGTCCCCAAGCTCTGCATTTCATCCAGGAAGGGGGTTCGCCCAGTGCTATTGACATGAACTGCAAGCAAGCTCATATATAGCAACCAAGTGGGAAGAAAGAAAGCATGTAAAAAAAAACAATATTTATCTAACTCATTAGTTTATCATATATATTGAGTATACTCACAGAGTAGGACTAAATAAGTCTTCTTTGTACAGAGACTATTTTTTTGGAGTCTTAGCAGTATTCAGCATTTTTTTTCATAAGATTTAAGTTATTTAGAAAAAATCTGCCTATTTTGCATTCATTGTTATACTTTCCATCATCTCAAAAATATTTGATAAATTTAGAATAGAGATTAAAAGTTGAAGGGCTCTAGATAAAAGGCAATTTAGTTTTATTTTCTTGAGCTTATTGAAATGTCTATAAAATATATTTGTTGTTAAGTGGCAAAGCCAGAATATTTTCTACCCCACCTACCTCTATATAAAACAAAAACAAAGCCAAAAACTGTGAATTTTGAACTGATATTGGGAGAAAAAAAGATCTGGCAACACAATGTTTACATTCCCACATGGCTGGAATTAAGAGCTAGTGTGGTAGCTAAGTGTGCTATATCCCTCACCACCCTCTGTTATTCCTACCACACTCCTTTCAGTTATCCGAGATAGCTTTTGGTTCCTGTATGCCTTTATATAAGATGTAAGGAGCACATTTTGATTTGTCATGCAAATGATTAGGACCTAAATCCTACTCTGTAGAGAAAAAAATTCCAATGGTAGAATCGTGCCTATGGTCAGGTATAACTTCCGCATGCACTGACCTGCTCAGTACAGTTACATCTGTCTCAGGTTGTAGGCTTTCCTAAAGCACGGAACTTTGACCCCATGAATATAGGCTTTTTGTTCAATAAAGAAAACCATCAATTATGTTATGTTGTTTGATACCAAAAATGCTTTGATCTTTTGAAGGGTATTTATTACAAAGGAAAGCAGGGTGAGAGTCCTTTGACAGACATGAGACTTTATATGAAAACCTCACGCTCTGTGACTTACGGCATGGAACCATTGGTACAAAATGTTTCGGATCTGATCTACTTTACCTTTCTGGGTTAGATTTCTATCTTTTCCATTTACTAGCTATG
This sequence comes from Carollia perspicillata, assembly GCA_004027735.1. Lineage (NCBI taxonomy): Eukaryota > Metazoa > Chordata > Mammalia > Chiroptera > Phyllostomidae > Carollia > Carollia perspicillata. Next base: position 18,299 of record PVKM010002524.1, on the reverse strand, counting down.
TATGTGTGGATAAATCTCAGTCTCTGTGGACCTCAATTTCTTAATTTGTCACATTACCTTTAAAGTTTTATATATGATCTCTAAATACCAACTGAGGTATTTAGACGTCTTTAATAAATCTCCATGATTAGCAAATTAGACATTCTTGGCCACAAAACAAATATTCCTGGTAAAATAATTTTGTAAAAAAAATTCAAAATCATTAAATCCATTGTTGTTTCATAGGTGGAACACTGAATTATTTTTTAAACTAACTGTATATTCATCATAATATATTCAATTTTTCTTGGAATTTCACCTTGGAAACTTCATGCTAATTATCTGAAACTTTAGATTTATTAAAATGCAATAGCAGCTGTCTGACACCTTACTTAATATGTGAATCTTACTTAATATGTGACCTTACTTAAAAAGTCAAACTCATAGAAACAGAGTAGAAAAGTGATTGCCAAAGAAAATGTAAGAAAAGGTTGATAAAATGATACAAGTGTGCCAACTTTCACAGCAGTCTGTTGGACCTAATGTATCACATGACAATATAGTTGATAACACTGTACTGTGTAATTGAAATTTTCAAGGACTGTAGAATATTAATGTTCTCACAAAAAAAGGGGACATAAATATGAGTGGTGATGGATGTGTTAATGAACTCAATGAGAAGAACTTTTCACAATGCAAATACTTATTAAATAATCACATTGTACTCTATAAATATCTTACAATTTTATCAGTCAATAATACCTCAATAAAGCTGAAATAAATTCCTTCACACCTTAGGTAATGGGAAAATAAAACTTCACAAAATAGGCAATCTGTACTTCCTCTGATGACCCTAATTAATGTCATTTTCCTAATATGATAAAATAGAATCTTGGGAGTTAGTTTTTTTAAAAAGATTATTTACTTACTTACTTACTTACTTACTTACTTACTTACTTACTTATTTTTAGAGAGAAGAGAAGAAAAGGAGAGAAACACCCATGCATGACAGAACTGGCAACCTTTTGGTGCACAGACTGGTCACCAATCCAGAGAGCCGTACCAGTCATGGTGAATGTTGGGGTTAGCTTAGCTTCCTCTCCCTGTCTGACCCTGAGGCACCCAACCAGCCATGTGATCTGTAAATGACTCCTACCTGGTCCCGCCTAAACTTCTGATGTCTCCTAAATAGCCACCTATGCAAGCTTAGTTCCCTTAAAACTCCGCCACTGTGTCTTCACAGTGGTATTTCTGCTGCATGTTTTTAACTATTTCTTTCATCTTGAAATCATTGTTCTGTTTGCCATCAGCAGTGTAAAGGCACTATATTATCATGATTAACCACAGGACTTGGAGGAGGTGGCAAAGCAGGGGTTGTATTGCTGCTCTAATAATCTTTAGCTATGTAGCCTCAGGCAATAGCCAAATATGCCTGAAAGGCAGGGTCTATTTAAAATATCGACTTGTAAAAAAGACTATATACTTTGTAGATGTCACCACTGAAGGCAAAAGTAGAACTTATTGATGGATAAAATTGGGATATCTATATTTTTTCTTTCTTAAACATTTTATTTATCTATTTTTAGAGAGACAGGAAGGAAAGGAGAAAGAGGGAGAGAAATATCAATGTGTGATTGCCTCTCACTCACCCCTTACCAGGGACCTGGCCCCACAAACCAGGCATGTACCCTGACTGGGAATTGAACCAGCAAGACGTTGGTTCACAGGCTAGCACTCAATCCACTGTACCACACCAACCAGGGCTATATTTTTAATGCAATACACTGAAGACTCCTCACTCAACCTGAAAATGGAATTTAAAGTTTAATAAAAAATGATTTTTCCAGCCCTAAGTATATTGAAGTAGAGAAAAATGCCCACAAATTAAAAAAGAAAATTCAATTATCATATAGGAGAGACAGAAAGTTTAGAAAATGATAAAGAGTGCATCCAGTCTGAGATTTTCATATTATGTGGTTTCACTTTAACTAAATGTACTTAAATTTAAATTCTAGTTCAAGTATATTTTATATTTAAATTTTAGGAGTATTTTCATTTATAGAACCAAAATTTAGTTTACAGAATGTTAAACTTCTTTATCAGACAGGTGTGCATTATAAAATAGTTCTCTTGAACTTAAAATTATTATATTTAGAGATATGTGAGTTTAACTTTATGCTGATTGTTTTGAGAAAAATTAATACATTTAATACATTTTGTGATAATCTATTCATTTATAAACACACATATACGTGGACATGCCACAGATTTTGTGATTATTCTCTCCAAATATCTATTGCTGTGCCCCACCCCCAATTGATTCCCAAACATTGACAAATTTAAAGGATCATTTTCTGCTTTGAAACGGATAGATTGTTTACTGAAAAATAATCTTAAGAGCACGTATGGTTCAGATATCATTTACAAAAGATTTATAAAAATTTTCTTTTGAAGTACTTTGTCCTTTCTGAATGTATTTTAGCCAATGTATTTTGCCACTGAGATATTTTTTGCAAGTAATCTCTTTGTTTCTTTTAAGCCTGGTTGTAAAGAGATAAGTTACCACAGACTCTGATGGCCTTTTTAATGCCTGTCCATGGGATTAAATTGAGACCACCAACCAATTTCCTATAAGCCATCAAGCAACATCATGTGTTAACAATTTTCAGTCTCTTTTTATCTGGTTTGGATTCAAAATGGTAAGCTGGAGGTGAAAGGTCTGATTATAAAAAACCAGCTCCCCTGGGCCAACCACCGTTTTCAATTTTCTGAATTTAAGTTAATTATATCATTTGAATTTAATGGAATTATCAACATGTTCACCTTCATTCTGAAATAACACTTCTGTTCATTAGAATCAATCATTGTTTACCTAGATTGTAAAGAAGACTAAAGAGAATATAGTGTTATATTTGATGTACTTTATTATTTGACTTAGGAATTAAGGTGTGTTTTAGGGTTTCATGGGGGTAATATATTTTTATTCAGGGTAGAAAATCATTTTGTTATGTTCTCTTGGAGCTTCTATATGAAATTTGCTCACAGCATTACTTCTTGATCTGAGATTTATTATATTTTTATTTCAGTAACTTATATAAAAAATGAAAGGAACTTTTAGCATTAAATAGTTGAACATATTTACTATTGTATCTGCTAGCCCTTATAGTGAAAACAATTAAAGTGAATAGTTCATTATTTTGTTACCAAGGAGACCTGAGTCAGAGGGCTCCTTGCCTGTCCTTGGTTCTTGTCTTGCTTGCAAGAGACAAATTCAAATGAGAGACAAACACATACAGTGGAAATGAGACAGCAAATTTATTTATGAAACACATACGAGTACAAAGCTACAAGTAGGTACCCAACTAGTCTGAATGTCCTACATAGCTAGTCTTACTTAATTCCCTATGTATAGAAGAAATTGTTAGAAAGTTTGTTAGTAGGTTTGTTCTATACACTTGAGCACCTGGCTGCAAGCAGGCACCCGGCTAATTCGAGTGTGATGACTACTGGGGTTCAGAGGCTGCATACCTCAGCCGGCTTCTAGGTTCCTCCCCTTCTCCTTCTCTAGACCCTGGAATTCATCCACAGTCACAAATGCTCTCTTCTCCCAGCTAGTGGAGATGATACACACGGACTTTCAACAGCTTCCCTCCTCTTGTACTATCATAGTTTTGCTTGTGATACTCAGAATGGCAGTCTTATCGACCCACGCTCAGGACTGCTGGGCCAGTGAGTCAGACATGTCTCCCTTTTGTTTCCAGCCTCCTGTTTTAAGTTCTTTGTTAGATTGTAATGGAGAGGGCCCTTCTTTATTTCCCCTCTGGCCACTCATTCCTAGTTGCTACCTACAGTAACAATTCTAAAACTCTATAAATGGGTAAACTTTTGACTTAGAATGTAAAAAGTGAGGCATTTAAATATTTATATTTTGTTTGTATTTTTCCCTTCAAGAATCCTTTAACACTCAATGTTGTATTTATAGTTTTTTATTTGTTTGTTTGTTTGTTTCCAAAAGAAGAATCCCAAGTTTGATTAGGCTTCAGGGTTCACAAAACTTTGATCCCCTCTTTTGTTCAAAGTGCTGAAGTTAAAGAAAATATTGAAAATCCACCCAGATTTTCTGGGCATTTCTATAGTCATAGATGTCTTCAACTCTGTCTCCAGGACAGATGACTCTTGACCCAGATTCATATTCCAATATTTACTACATATTCTTATAAATTTATCCAATTAAATCATTATGCCCTAAAATATATGTACTTCTAAAACTTAATATTTTAGAATATTCTAAAATGTGATTTTATTATTTTAAATAAAAGTACTGCTTTTAAATTTACTGTAAGTTGCTAAGTATTATTATCAGTATTTGATTCAGTAAGTTGATATGAGATGAGAAATTTCCTCCTCTACCAAAGGCAAATTTGCCTTGAATTGATTTACAAGATATGGAGCAACTAGTCTCCTTTAAAGAGTTCAAGGCAGCTGAAAACCTTTGCCTACTTGATTACATTTTAAAAATTGGCATATCACCACTACTTTAGACCAATTTTCAAATAGCAGAGAATTAGGAATATGGAAATGTTAAGATATTAATTAGGTTGTCCTCCATGGAATGATAGTTTTAAATTGCTTAATTATTTGAAACTTTCATGAATTACATAAAAGGTACATACATCAATAAGTAGATTTAGCATCATATTGGTTCCCAACTGGTATACATTTAAAAAATATTTACTCATCCATTTACTGACTATATTAAATTAGTGATTTAATTTCCTTTTATGCATGTTTTAATTTGCTTTTATTTTTTCTTAAATAACACCTGTATTACATTTTCCTAATTCAAATCTGAAAAATAAGTATAACACCAAACGTTTGCATTACACCTAATATGGCATTCCCTGTCTCAGCTCTTAACATATTTTAACACTTTAACACTATTACTTCAGCACCAATATTATAATCATTTTATAGCTGAAAAAAAGAAAGGTGGCAAAATAGTTTACCTGGTCATGTAGCCCAGGTAAGCAGTAGAACAAAGAATTTTTACACAGGTACCATCTCTAGAACCCATACCCTAACCAACTTCACGTACTGGAGTATACTTATACTTCAAGAAAGTGGGACAGGGGGAAATCAGTGACAACTCCCAGAATTTGAGTATGGTGGCCATTAATTTAGGTGGCCCCTTCAGGACTAGAAAAACAGTGAGAAGAGGAGATGGGCATGCCACTCAAGGCCTGTTCCATTAATGTTTGATTTAATTATCCAGCATAAGTAGATCAGCAAATGACCCAGGGGAGGACTTAACGCACATGCCCAAACTCTTCTGAGTTGCTACTTAGCTACATCACTTTGTACACTTACAGGTTTTAAAGCTGCTACTTTCCCATATTTCATCTCTCTTGATATTTGTCCAGTGATATTAATTATAAATTCACATGAGACTAAGAAAAAAGGGACAATAATATATGTTATTTTTTTCCTTTGTAAGAGAAGATATCCAGTGGTAGTTGAATACAGAAACCTGAAAATCAAGAAGATACAAATTTGGGAGTCACCAGTATATGGATCAAGGATGAAATCATTTATGTGGATGAAATAACACATAGAGAGAATAAAGAATAGCAAAAGCAATTAACTGAGAAAAGGGGATCCAGAAGAAGAATAAAAAGCAATAGTGATAAGATAAAGAAAATCACATGCATCAATAATTCATTCAAGTATATAATTCTGCACTTCTTAGTAAGTCAGCCATGTCAGAATTACACTTCGACCATGCACTTATTAGTTATTTTTTGACAAAATTTGCTAGTTAGTCCTTTCAGGTAAAACCCAAATGTTCTAGATGCTAATATTTTCTGTTTCTAGTAATACTTGAGTACATTGAAATGGTTTTAATGCATTTAATTATAAATCATTAAAAATAATCATATAAATATCCTTGGCTGGTGTGGCTCAGTGGATATAGTACAGGACGGCCAAGCAAAGGGTTACTGGTTCAATTCCCAGTAAGGGCACATTCCTGGGTTGCTAGCTAGGTCTCCAGGACAGGGCACACAGGAGATAACCACACATTGATGTTTCTCTCCTTCTCTTGCTCCCTTCTCCCCTCTCTAAAAATAAATAAATAAAATATTTTAAAAAATAATCATGGAAATAAATCTTATCTTTACTTGTATTTGGAAGCACATCTTTGGTTACAGTGAAAAAAGTTTATAAATACTAAAATATACTGGCTCAGAAATATAAAAATCCAAGAATCATTTACACATAGCTGGATCCAGAAATGCAAGCAATATAAAATATGACTCTTTTTGTGCCTCTGCCTCCTCCATTTTACTCCTTGATGGTTTCATGCTCAGAAAGTTTGTCTTCTTGCCATCATCAGATATAGTTTGGATTATGCTTATACCTAGCCAGCAATGCTAGAGGAAAGGGGAGAGACTCCTTTCCCAAGATTTATATCCATATTTACAGAGGAAATTACCAAATCTTTTTCTTTTATATCCACATGAAATTGAGGAAGTGAAGCCAGGTGATTATAGGCTCTAGCAGGTGGGAGAGAGCTCCCTTTCTTAGAGAAAAAAAGATGCAAAGATGCTAGAAAGATTAAAATAACAGATATCCACCACATTACTGAAACACATTTTAGGTAAAAGCTCAAACATCAATATTTGAAAGATTTTGTGACCCATCAAAATATGTTTCAAATAACTTTATTTTCCTTTTATTCTTTACATTTGCATAAAATAATTTAGAGTCCAAATCAAATTAACTGACTAGTCCTCTATGTTATATAACCAGACATACATCGAACTCAAGAGTTCTCATGAAGAATTGAAAGTGCTCTGTTTTGAATTTGTTAACTACTTGTTTAACCCGTGCTGTCAGAAGTATTATAAATCCATCCCAGATAATTGTTTGTGCTTTTTCCTTTTGCTATCTACCCTTGAATGTCACTAGGGACTATGTTTTTTTCACAAATAGCTAATTATTATTAAATTAAACATTTGGATTAAGAGATGTGGGAATAGAATAAAGTATCAGAAAGTCTACCTAAGCAACTAAACAAACAAGCAAGCAAAATATAACCAAAGACATCAAAATAGAAAATGGGATGACTGTATCCAGAAGGGAGAGGGGAGGGAAAAAGGGAGGGGATTATAGGAACAAGTATAAAGGACACATGGACAAAAGCTAAGGGGGGTGGAAATGGGAGGGAGGTGGGGAGCACTGGGGGGGGTGGACTGGGACAGGAGTAAATGACAGAAAACTGTACTTGAATAACAATTAAAAAAAAAAAAAAAAAGAAAGTCTACCCAGGAAGGAAAGCCAAAAATGACACACCTGAAAAGATCAAGAATATAAATAATGACTATGCCAGTAGAATACCAATTTAAAACATAATCATAGACTCAATTAACTATTTCTAAAGCATTTTTATATAAGCATATGAAAGCAATGCTAAATCTTACTCTTTTTTTCCTGAAAGCTGTTTACAATTTGAGAACAAATTTGCATATTTTACTGCCTCAGTCATTCATTATTCAAAAGCTATTTGATGAGCAACTATTGCGTACAACCATAATTTTTGATTTTGCAGATAAACAAAGTACTTGCCTCATTGACTGTACATAATAAATAGAGTTCAAAATTATGGCTATAAAAGAAAGAAAAATTGAGAATGGCTGCTAGACCTTTGACTTAACATACTGAGTAAATGATGGTGCCATTTACTGAGACAAGGAAGAAAAGCAGAATGGGGTGATAGGTGGGTGATAGGTGATGTCTACTTTGGACACAGTTTGACATGACTGCTATAAAGTTCAATGGAAGCATTAAGTTATAGCAGGTAATGCCAATGGAAGTATCAAGTAGTCGATTAGATATAGAGGCCTGGAGTCAAAACAAGAAGTTAAGGCTAGAGATATACATTTGGAAGAAAAATATAGATGGTATCTAAAGACATGAGACAATAAAATATTGTATAGGAATTGTATGCAGTTAGACAAGAGGAAGGGACCATGAATGAGCCTCAGGTATCAGATAATTTAGAGATATGGAAGAGAAGAAGTGAGCTACAAAGATTATGAAAAAGTAGCTAATAAAGTGGTAATAAAATTTAGGGGCCAATTGGAGAATTCAGGGTAGGCACAAATGAATTAATAGTTGCTACAAAGTCAAGTAAGATAGAGACGGAGAAGTTAGAAATTTTGTGATAATTAGTAACCACAGCAAGATAAATTTTAGTTCAATATTAAGATAAACAAAGAGAGAAAGCTGAAGAAAAAAAGAAAGTTTATAATTACTTCAGAATGTTTCCCTAAAAAAAATAGAATAATTGGGTGTTAGCCAGGGAAAGCTTTTTTAAATACAACTGTGGGTTGAGGGGAATAATCCACGAAAGAGTAAAACTTTATTATGTAGCAGAAACAAAATGGATACACTAGAAAACAAATCATTTGAGGACCAGATCTGGCAAAGCTGTGGGGAGGGGGCGTTCATCTCCAAATCAGCAGTGATGTTTCATACATGAGAGCAGGAAGAAAGAACTGACATACAAGTATAGACACAAGTAGTTTTGTAGATAGATTTGCTTCTTTTTTATCAGTGATTTTATATGCAAGGGCATTAGTGAGACTGAAAGGGGGAGGAAAGTGTTGACAATTTGAAGAGAGAGGAGAAAGTGTGAAGTAGTTCAGGAGACCAAAAGGGAAATGCTAGGGCCCAGGAAGGGTTACATCCTCAGAAAAAGTGTTGAGAAGATGAGTGTGTTAGTTCATGATATGCTCAAAGAACAGCTCTAAGACATGATCCTGTCTAATAAACAACTGAGCCATGGCTATGGTGCATTCCCTACTCTAGACTGGGGTTCATGTCCTTGATTCCATAGAGAGTTTTGCAAATTGTAACAAATATTTGCATAGCCAGAGTACAGATCACTAGGCATACATGTGTTTTCACCAGAACAGTGTGTATGATAATACAGCAGTGAAAAGGGAATGAATGTTATCAGAAAGGATGTAGATTTTTCTAATATGTACCAAAGGAATATGCTGAAATGAAAGAACTAAAGTTACATAAATGGAAAGACATTTGACTTTAGTGAGATATAAGGAAATACTGATTACAATAATAAATAAACTACATAATTACAATAATGCAAAATAATAATAAGATACCATTTGCTACCTTGAAATTTGTTAAAAATAAAAATGCCACAATGTCAGCTTTTGCAAGGATTTGGGAAAACTTGTGCTCTCTGCTAGTACAAATACGAATAAGCACAATCATTTTGGAGACCACTTTGGTAATATATAATAAAATTGCTATAATTTACTATAATACAAAAATCTCACTTCTAGGAATGCACCTTAGAGAAACTTGTGATAACTTTACTAGATGTACACAGCTAAGTATCAAAAAAAAAAATTCTTCTTTATAGGAAATTGGATAAATTTTGCTACTGTTATAAGTTAGAGTGCTCTGGAAAGATTAAAATAAATAAGCAAATTATATGGATCAGTATAGATGTTGCAAGAGGGAAATTGAAAATTTGAGTGCGGACAGAAGATTTGTTTTGTAAATCTGATAGTGGGAAAATGACCATGCTGCCACCCTTTCATTTTATTTTCTCAGTGAATTAGAAGGTGAGATCAGAAGCTGAAATAAGGTGGAGGAAGGAAGAGGGATGTGGAGGTTTAAGAAAGAGGAAAGGTATAAAGTAGTCTTCAGAAAAAGCCATAAAAAATTTTCACTAGATACACCCAGCATTAACAAACAGATTTACAAACATTAATGGATTCATCATTTCAGCACCAATAATCTTAAATAATATATCTGAAAGTTACTTATATGTATCAGTTGGGTAAATTAGGCTATTTTGAAATAACCAAAGTAAAATATGGCCATTAAATTTTATTAAAATAGGACTGCTATTGCTGTGTCCATAGATTTTGGGTTGTTGTGTGTTATGCTGCATAAACAAAAATGATGTATAAAATTCCAAGATCCTAACAACAGATACAAAAAAACATTTGATAAAATCCAGGGCCCATGTATAGTAAAAATTCTCAGCAAAGTATGAATAGAGGGAACATACCTCAACATAATAAAGGCCATATATGACTAACCCTCAGCCAACGTCATAGTCAATGGCTAAAAACTACAAGCATTGCCCTTAAGATCAGGAACAAAATGGGGATGTCCACTTTCACCACTCTTATTTCAACATAGTACTGAAAGTTCTAGCCATAGCAATCAGTCAAGAAAAAGAAATAAAAAGCACCCAAATTGAAAAAAAAATGTAACTGTCATTATTTACAGATGACATGATATTATAAGTAGAAAACACTAACGGCCTGCATTGGATAGTTCACTTGATTAGAGCATCATCCCAATATGCCAAGATTATGAATTTGATCATAAGCCAGGGCTCATACAAGAATCAACCAATGAGTGCATAAATAAATGAAATAACAAACTGATCTCTCTCCCTCTAAAATCAGTACTATTAAAACAAGAAACTAAAGATTCCACCAAAAAACTACTAGAGTTGATAAATTAATTCAGTAAAATAGCAGGATACATAATAAATATCTAGAAATTGATGGTATTTTTATACACAAATAATTAAATATCAGAAAGAGAAACTAAAAAACCAATCCCATTTACAATTACATCATAAAAAAATAAGATACCTAGGAATAAGTGTAACCAAGGAAGTAAAAGACCTGCACTTAGAAAATTATATCATACTAAATAAATAAGAAAGATACTTATAAGAGGAAGCACATACCATGTTCATGAATTGGAAGAATTAATATCATTAAATATCTATACTACACAAAGTAATCTCTAGATTCAACGTAATTCCTATTAAAGTCCCAATGGCATATCTCACAGAAGTAGAACAGATATTCTAAAAAATTATATGAAACCACAAAAGACCCCAAATAGCAACAGCAATCCTGAGAAAGAAGAGCAAAGTTAGAGGTATCATACTACTTGATATCAAACTATACTACAAGGCCACAGTAATCAAAACCATGCGTGGTACTGGTATAAAAACAGACACATGAATCACTGGATTATAATAGAGAGACCATTAACAAACCCATGCCTTTGTGGTCAATTAATATCTTACAAAGAAAGCAGGAACATACAATTGGGTAAAAATAGTCTATTCAATAAATGATGTTGGGAAAATTAAACAAAGACATGCAAAAAGTGAAACTAGACCACCTTCTTACACCCTATACAAAAATAAACCCAAAGTAGATTAAAGATATAAATGTGAGTTGCAAAACCATAAAAATCCTAGAAAAGGACATAGACAGTGAGATCTAATGCATTTCTCATAGCAATATTTTTTTCTGATATATCTGGTTATGCAAGGAAAGCAAAAGAAAAATTGAACAAGTGGGACTATGTCAACTAAAAAGCTTTGGCATAGCAAAGGAAACCATCAAGAAAATGAAAAGACAACCCACTGAGTGAGAGAACATATTTGCCAGTGATATATCTAATAAGGAGTTAATTTTCAAAAGTTATAAAGAACCCAAACAACTCAACACCAAAAAAACAAACAACCCAATCAAAAAAAAAATGTGCACAGGATCCAAATAAACATTTCTCCAAAGAGGACACACAGATGGCCAATACACATATAAAAAGATGCTAGCCTTGGCTTGTGTGGCTCAGTGGATTGAGTGCCAGCCCACGAACCACAAGATCACTGGTTCAATTCCCAGTCAAGGCATATGCCTGGGTTGCAGGCCAGGACCCCAGATGGGGGCATGCGAGAGGCAACTGATTGATGTAATTCTCACACATTGACCTTTCTCTTCCTCTCTTTCTCCCTCCCTTCCCCTCTCTCTAAAAATAAAGAAATAAAACCTTTTTTAAAAACTCAAGAAAAAAAGAAGAGATGCTTGATGTAATCATCAGAGAACTGCAAATTAAAACCACAATGAGATGTTACCTCATACCTGTCAAAATGACTATCATCAATAAACCCACAAATGACAAGTGTTGGCATGGATGTAGAGAAAAGTGAACCCTTTTGCAGTGTTGTTGGAATGCTGACTGGTGCAGCCACTGTGGGAAAAACAGCATGGAGTTACCTCAAAAAGTTAAAAATAGAACTGCCTATAACCCAGTGATTCTACTTCTGGGTACACATCTGAAGAAACTGAAACACTGACTTGAAAGAATGTGTGCACCCCTTTTTCATTGCAGTGTTATTTAACATAACCAAGATTTGGAAACAGCCCAAGTGCCCATCAGTAGATGAGTAGATAAAAATTGCTGTGGTACATTTACACAAAGGAATACAACTTGGCCATAAAAAGAAGGAAATCGTACCTTCTGCAACAGCATGGATGGACCTAGAGAATGTTATGCTATGTAAAATAAGCTTGTCAGAGAAAGACAAATATTATGTGATTTCACTCACATGTGGAATCTAATAAACAAAATTAACAAACAAAATAGAAACAGACTCATAGATACTTACAACAGACTGACTGCAGTCAGAGGGGAGGGTGTTTGGGAGGCTGGGTGAAAAAGGTGAAGGGATTAAGAAAAAATAAAAACAGATACACACAACAGCACAGTGATTTCCAGAAAGAAAATGGGGGAGGGAAGGTGAAAGAAGGCAAAGAGGAATAAACGGTGGCAGAAAAAATTTGCCTTTGGGTGGTGAGCGCACAATGCAGTATGCCAATGATGTGTTATAGAACTACACACTTGAAACTGTAGAGAACAAAGAAAACATTCATAGGGAGTTTAGTGCTAAGAAAATTAGCTTAGGAAAGCCGAAAACCGCTAGCCGTGCTAATCTTTAGACTTGTACACCAGGAAGATAAGAGAGGCAGGGTGAACAGAACTGACCTGGCAGATAGCCAACTGGACAGTTGCCTCAGCCTTCTGATCACGAGCCTCTCCACCCAATTGCTAAAGAGAGCACAGGCCTAGCGGGGGTAGTCCAGCCAACCACAGGATTGTCCACGCGCTGAACATGCAGTCCGGCTGCCAATAGCTAACTGCCATATTCGCTTCTGTAACGTGTTTGCTTGCTTGTTTCCATAAAAACCCTAGCTGTGAGCGTTAAGGGCGCGACTCTCATTTGCAGCTCTAAGGAGCACTGTGTCTCCGGACATGTTCGGAGAGTTCTCCCCTGAGCAGGTAAAGCTTTGGCCAATAAAGTAACATCTTCGAAACCCTGAAAGTCTCCGATGTTTGTTCTCGCAACTGGTGTATGTAACAAAACCTGTAGGTTTTATTAATTAATTTTACCTCAATAAATTCAACTATAAAAAAGAGAAAAAATTATGGATGGGCATGTACAGATAAAAAAGTTAATATCAACAAAATTTAAAATTAAAATAAATAAAAGTTCCTAAAGCATTGTAAGCACATGTGTTCAATAACTACGTGTGGCTAGAGGCCACAGTTTTGAAGAGCACAAATCCCACAGAATGTTTTCACCATCCCAGAATTTGGATGGCCTTTGGCAAACATTGTGTGTGATGCATTGTCTGTGTGTCCAAGTAAACATCTCTGTCTTTGCAAGCCACATGGTCTCCATAGCAACTGCACAGCTCTGTGGCTGTCATGCAGCAGCAACTCTGAGCAGTTAGTAACTGAATGGGTATGACTGTGTTCTAATAAAACTTTATTTACAGAGAAAGTCAGCAAGCCAGATTTGGCTTAAGGACTGTTTGCTTAACCATGATCTAGGTCATTTTTACATAAATAAGATTCATTTACCCAAAGGTACATGTGCAGCAAAAGAAGTCACAGATTTCTAAGAGAAACATTAATAAAATACTGGTATAACATAATAAATTGTGTTGACGCAAAGGAAGCTGTTTTGCACATAACCCAGAGAACTTAAATCAATATACAAATGCAATAGTTGAAGCTCTCTTTTCTTTCTTTTATTCAATTTCCCTTCTAAAGTAGCCAACTTTATTTTTAAACACTTTCTGTAATGCTTTCATGTATATAAAGATATTGCCTATAAGAAAGTAACAGTACATGTTAAAATCTACATCTTTGTCCATATTTCAAATTTGGCTTATTACTGTCAAACTTAAACAAAGCCATCTGCCTAACTCTGAAACACAGGAGTTTACAAATAAAATGTTACTGGAAGTAGAGGGATTATTAGCCACTATTCCAATGGAATTGTCATTCTGCCAAAATGCCTTACTGGTGTCTATTAAAACTTCACTATACAGAACACTGGGCCTCTCCAAAACCCTATAATTTTCAGAGCTTTTCAGCGGCTTTGTGGTGTGTATTTACAGGGTGAGACTTTCTCCCTGGGTTTAAGCTATATATTTTTTCTCATCTCTATGTCTTTAAAAATGAAGTCAACCCCATTTTAAGTGTTAACTTAAAAAAATTAAAAGTTTGATTTTCCTGACTTTTTAAGATACTGAAATGAAACATGATATAATTCTATAGTTTCATACTTTTTAGTTTTATTTATTTGTTCTTTCTCTTTACCCCTTCTACTTTGTTTTCATATGATACTATATATTATATATGTAGATATAGTATTTTTATTAAGTATTATGTTTAATTTTTCAAACAAGTCATAAAGAAAAAATTTTAGTGTCAAATTCAATTTACTTTACTAACACAGTGAGTTAACTTCTGACTTGTGGATTTCCTAAAATCTTCCATAAAAATTTAAGTCATATTGTTAATTATTATTTTAATCCTCACCAAGGATGCATTTACTGGCTTTTACAGAAATAGGAAGGAAAAGAGAGAGAGAGAGAAAGAGAGAGAGACATCAATGTGAGAAAGAAACACTGACTGGTTGCCTTGCCCCTTGTACATACTTCAACCCCAACCAAGGACTGAACTCACAATCTATGCATGTGCCCTGACCAGGAACCCACTGCCTTTGGTTTACAGGATGACACTCCAGCCAACTGAGCCACATGGACCAGGGCATAGTCATATTGTTGATTAGTTGGCAGTTTTAGTTAGATAATTATTTGTAAGCTATATGTTACAGTTTTAAGGCTAGATTGGAGTTTAGAGAAAAAAATATATATAATCTATACATAGTCATTAAAAATATTCTGAAACAGCCCTTGCTGGTATGGCTCAATGGATTGAGCATGGGCTGCGATCTGGAGGGTCATTAGTTTGATTCCCAGTCAGGGCACATGCCTGGGTTGCAAGCCAGGCCCCCAGTGGGGGCCACATGAGAGGCAAGCACACATTGATCTTTTCTTCCTTCCCTTCCCCTCTCTCTAGTAATAAATAAAATCTTAAAAAAATATTCTGAAACATAATTTTCCTTCCCACGCACCATGTTCTAATTGTTATATTAACCCAAATACCATTGATACTCTGTGTATGATAAACATGCAAAAGTATGTAATGTCTTTTAACTGAAAAAATATAAAAGTATTTTGTGACAATATGAATAATGACTGATAAATAAAAGCATGGATTTCCTAGTGTTCACAGTTTAGTTTTTATTAATTAATTATATTACTTTTAATAAAAACAATCTAAAAATAGCATAGTGTATCAGAAGACCTGAGGTACTTATGATTAATTGTTTTATATGATTTAATTATTCTTTTGATGGCAGTACACAACACATGACACTCAAAGAGATGAAAGGCAGAGTTTTGTTACTGGTAGCTCCAAACAAGAGGACATTGTCGTACAGGGTCAGACAGCAGGTAGTGCCTGGGGTCAGGGCAGCAGAAAGCTGGAGTTACAGAGCACAGTTTATGTATGGAAGGTGGGATGGGATTAGCTATGTTTCATGAGCTCTCTGTAGATGGTTAACTTGAATGATTTCACAAGCTCTGGGGAATAGGGTCTGTACATAGCTACCTGGTACCTGGACCTGGGCAATTAGGGTGGGTGCCTAGTGGACTGGAATATTAAAGCCCAATAAGGGATGTGTTTGGGATGCAAACTTAATCACCTGTTGAGGAAGAAGAACTGGTGCAATCTCTAGCCAGGACATCAAAACAAAATTAAATTCCATAGATGTCTTGACGTGAGTTTTGAGCTCAATTATTTAGGCTATTTTAGTGACTCAAACAGTAGAAGAAACTTCCAGATAGCAGGGCATAATTAAGTTGCCCTGTACTCTCTAGAAAATATGTTAATATGAGAATTAAAAAGGATGTGAATAAGTAGAAATATAATGAATCATTGTAGACTGGATGATAACCAAGTTTCCCATTTAAGTGGCATTAGTGAAGAAAATAGATCTGAAGTGCCTGAGGTTTCTAACAATGTCTTGGTAGAGGTATAAAATGTGTTAAATATGAAATATTTTTATGACAATAATAACAGTATAACCCTTGAACAAGGGTGAGAGTTCCAACATTTACATCTTTGAAGAGTATAAACTGATAGTTTGGTAAGGTATATGTAAAATTTTTCTTCCCTTTATGTCCAAATTTCTTAATTTCTTTTTCTTCACCTTTTTCCTTTCTTTCCGTCCCTTTTTTTCTTTTCTTTTTTTAATTTTTGGCACTAGATATTTTTGGGGACTTCTGTCATGGCAATGGTTATATCATTTAAAGAACTCCAGGCCTGGTGTAAGTGGGGCTTTAATTAGCTCCTTGGAGTGCCACAGAGATACTGTGGGTGTTTTCCCCCATAACCCTGAGGATCAGGCTTTACCCTGCACCAGAGCCATAAGCAGCAGAGGAGCACTGGGCCCACAAC
The DNA here is from genome assembly GCA_004027735.1 of Carollia perspicillata. Taxonomy (NCBI): domain Eukaryota; kingdom Metazoa; phylum Chordata; class Mammalia; order Chiroptera; family Phyllostomidae; genus Carollia; species Carollia perspicillata. The sequence continues at coordinate 1,592 of PVKM010002524.1, read as the reverse complement.
CCAGAGAAACCCAAATGTGTACCGCTCTCTGACATAGCTCTGATTTTCTCTCCGACACAACTGGCCCTTCTCCCTTCTCCCGCCAAACTGGCCAGCCTTTCCCTAACACCTCCACCCAGCCTTATTTTCCTTCCTGTTTTGAGATTCTAGCCACGATTCTCTTTTTGTCTCCTTCCTGGTAACTCATAGTCCAGGACTTTTAGGGAGCTACAGGGAAAGGAGGCAGGAAGTCTTGGGGGCCTGCCTCATAGGCTTCTCAGTCCACGTGGGAGGAATCAGGTTTGCATGTAAAAGTGTATACCAGCCTGCCCTGAGGACTTCTGTCCCCCTTGCTGAAGTATCAGCCCCTTTGCACAAGATTATTGGCTGGCAGGGCGGTGGGGAGTTGAAATTGTTTGAGTAATTCAGTCACTTTGGTTCATGTTGTAGGGGGTTCAAGGTAAGGTATTCATTTTCTTATCCCCTTTGAATTGGACACTGGTCCCCACTGGTGCAATAATGGTGCTCCTGGGTTACAAAGAGATGATGCTTTCTGGTGACAGCAGTGAAATATGCAGCAGTAAAGAAAGTTAATGAGACAGCTGTGATCACTCATGCAATACGATGTCAAGACAGGAGTGGTATTTTAATAAGTAACTTTATTATTATTGTATTATACCTAATATAGCACTTACATGTTAGCATTTATATTAATATAATCATTTGTAATTACATGTAATATTAATAATAATAATTGATTACAATTATGGTGATAGTTACCCTGTGAGGATAAGCAAAACTATTATATCGTATGGTTTAAAAAAAAGAAAAACAGCATATCAATACCTGATTAGGTAGATTTAAAAGAAAATTGCCAGAGATAATAAGATATTGTGTAATGATAATAGGACCAATCTGTAGTAATCTGAAATGTGTATGCATAAAAAAAAGCGTTCAAAATATGCAAAGCTAAACTGATAGAATTCAGAGGAGAAATAGACAAACCCACAATATAGTGGGGAACTTTACCCACCTCTCTCATTAATTGATAGAACAACTAACCAGAAGACCAGCAAGGATACAGAAGAGCACAACGACACCATTAATGAACAGGATCGAAGTGACTTTTGAGAACAGTCCTTCAACCACAGCAAAATACCCAGTCTATCAAGTACCCACAGAACATTTACCAACATAGATCATATCTTGGGCCATGAAAATCAACAATTAAAAGAAAACTGGAATAATATAACATGTTTTCTGATTACAGTGGAATCAAACCAGAAATAAGTAAGAAATTCTTTTCCATGGATATGAAAGTGTCTAAAAAAATAGATGAAAGTCTTTTTTGATATCTCAGCTACCCAAATTTATAATAATGCATTTTATATAATGATAATGTAAAAATGTGTAAATAACAATCAAAAACAACAAATGCTTTCATATTTTTAGACACTGTGTTTATTTAAAATAAACTGTGTTAACTTTGTATAAAATAGAATCTGAAACTTGGGTAAACTGGAACGTGGATTTCCAACATTTCTCACCAGTTTCTCACATCCTTGTCTCTTATTTACCTTTTTAAAGATAATAAAGGAAAAAAATGACTGAGC